>JAVJIF010030075.1:0-287866 GCA_038442645.1 Agave tequilana | reverse complement strand
TGATTGTTACACATATTTGCATATTATATCGCCTTCATATCATGCATTTTATATATAAATATGTGATTTTACCCCTTTTCTCTCTAATTTTGCAGGACCACCACTTAAAGAGAAAAAGCCTTTGAATCACTTTAATTAGTGATAATTAAAGGGGTTAAATCAAAGAATCCAAGATTTGAATTCAAAATCAGTTGAGATCTGCGCGCCTAACAAAGATTCCAGAAGACCACGTGGCTAACCAACTTGTAACAACCCTGTAACAGAAAGTTGTTAGCTAACAGACTCTCAACGGCCGCACCTTGCCGCTTGGGCGCGGCAATATCTGGGCCGTTGAGCCCCGAATTTTGTGGCAACGGCCAAGGATCTAGAGGCTTCTCATGGATTGCTATAAATAGGTGGCCAGGGTTCGTGCGCGAAGGCAGTGAAGAGAGAGAGAAAATTTTGGATTGGTTGTAATTTTTGTTTTAGGATTTGAGTTCTCTTCTCCTTCCTCCTTGATCTCTAGCTAAATTGAGAGAGAGTTCTTCACTTTGAGAGTTTGTAATCAAGACTTGTGACAACCTTGAAGCAAAGATTCAATGGAGCTCTCATCTTCTTTTTACTAGAATTGAGTATGCTTTCTCTTCTTATGCTTTTAATTCTTGCATTCAATTTCTAGTTCTAGTTTAATTCTAGTTGAGTTGTTTAGATCTTTGATTTCCATGGAGTATTATAGCTTTCTTGTTAGTGTAATGGAAGGCTAATTTCTTGAATGCATGGCTAGCTAAAGCTCACCTAGCTACTACTAGCTCTAGTTGATTGTATACTTCAATTCTTGCATTGTTTCATGTTTCTTGTAAATTCTAATGGAGTATGTTGTATCCTTTGGTGATTGCTTGTAAGATCTCTAGATGAATGGAGTATCTCTTATAAAGAGCATTTGATTGGATCAAAAGGATGGATTACCATTGGTTGTGTCACTTGAGTAGCAAGATCAACTCAAGCACTTCAAGCTAACTTTGTAGTTAAGCTTTGAAGTCCAAAAGAGTTTGATTCTTCTAACCTTTGCACTAAATGAGTACCAATCCTATATTTCCTCATTGTACACCTAGTAAGAGAACTTAGTATTCAAGAAGAGGCTTCTAGCTAACTAACCAAAAGGAACACTAAGTCTTCAAGAAAGAATACCACACACTTGAACAAGCAAGCCATTCTCAATTGTCTATGATTCTTGATGAGACAATATTGCAATCAACAATAGAGGTAGTATGTTAGCAAGGAGGTTGAGTAATGCTAGCCATGCATCTTTCTAATCAAGAGAATCAACACATTTCATTTTAGCATTCTTTTCTTTTCTTTACTTCAACACACTTCATTCACTTCATTTCACTTCTTATTCACAATGCACCACCACCCAATCCACAACTTCTTGTATATTGTTTTCTCTTGTGTGATTAACAAAGAAGAGTATTGTTTCTTGTCTCACTAGTATCGTGAAAGCTTCTACGCTTGCTCTCCTCGTCGATATAGCTACTCACTATAACGAAAGATTGAAACAAGGTATAATAATCAAATATTCGAAGTAAACAAGATCAAAGGTGAATTTAAACTCTAAACCATCTCTTAAATACCTGATTCTTGTACAATTAACATCATATACCTTGTGAATTTCAATCAATTTTTGGCGCCGTTGCCGGGGAGAGCAACGGTATTTTTACAAGTGAGAAACTAAACAATATATCTTCTCTGTTGCAGGTACAGGTTGAAGATTCAGAAAACTTTGCACAGCAGAATCATATAAGCGGACCTGGGCCTCTGCTCTCGAAAGCAGAGACCAGGATCCCTCTGACTTGCCGCGTTCTGCCGCACGGGCGCGGCAAGAAAGAGTTGACTACTAACCAGTTTTCTGCAGGGCTTGCTTCTCTGCAAAATACAGCTGCTGATATACCTGAAATCTTGTTTTCTTCACCTGATATCTGCTAATCAACAGTAAAAGATTTTGTGTTAATTGATAAAAATGTTAGACATCTTGCATTATAGGCACGTGTCTTTCAATTACTTTACATTTACTGTTGAAGAGCGCGTGGGACAAGGTACGTAAAGCATAGCATATAGACTAGGACTCACTCATTGTTTGATTTAATTCCGCTTTGAGTGAACCTTGTTTGTTGATATCGTACACTTGCACTAATTGACTCTAAGGGCAAATCCCATAACAAAGATAAGGTGGGGATTTTATCACCCCTTCCTTAGCCCACAAACCATTTTCCCCACGTACTCACTATCCTAAGCTTCTAATTAAAAAATTGCTAGACGTTGGCCTAGGGACACTCGGACTCACTTAGGAGATTTTCCTAAGGGGGAAAAGTGTTGGAAATTGACTTCCGTAAAATCGGTGTCTAGGAAAGGGGTTGAGGGCCGAAAACCCGAAGGGCGGTGGTTACTTAATTAAGGAACGTCTCCGGACGGAAAACCTCCCACCAACCTTACCCTTCCCTGGCCGATTTGCTTATAGTCAGTGTCTGCACCAAACCTCCTGTGGACGATCTACAGTTAGGAGTCGTCTAGGGCAGAAAACCTAGAAGCTAGGATTGATTGTTTTTCTTTTTTCTTGATTGTTATTTTTCATTTTCCGACTGTTTGAAAGGTGCACGTTGGTTGTGTATTTGCATGCGTGAGTGGTATCGAGAACCAATTTCTTCTAGGCTTGTGAGAACTTCTACACTGCCTCACACAACACCACTCAACACAACCATGACGAATAACGTGTCGCTGCAGGACAAGTTCTATCCGATCCGCACATCCATTCCATCCTGCATTCTCCTCCCAAACACGAATGACAATAATTTTGAGTTGAAACCACAGTTTATAAACACTCTACCACGATTTCACGATTAGAATCTGAGGATGCTTACATCTTCATACGAGAGTTTGAAGAAGTATGCCTCATGATGAGGATTTCCCAGTTAAGTGAGGATGCTGTGAGACTTAGATTTGTCCCATTTGCACTAAAGGATATTGCGAAGAAGTGGCTGTACAGTCTTCCTGCCAGTTCAATTTCTTCATGGGATGAGTTCGTTAAGGTTTTCCTTAAAAAATTCTACCCCATCCATAAGACAGCCCTCATGCGCAAAAATATTATGCAATTCAAACAAGAGCCCAATGAGCCATTCTGGAAGTATTTTGAGCGCTTTAAGGACTTAGTAGCCCTGTGTCCCCATCATGGTATAGAGAAGTGGCGTCAATGCCAGATTATCTATGATGGGCTGGACTATCAGACTAAGACTCTCCTTGAAACCATGTGTCAAGGAGAATTTCTTAAAAAGGATGAAGACCAGGGCTGGGACCTTTTTGAGGCTTTAGCGGAGAAAACTATCCAGTGGGAATCCTGCTCTGAGAAACCCACACCTACAACTTCCAGATCTGGTTTACATTCTATAGGATCCTCAATAGCTGCTGAAGCTAAGATCACTCAGTTGATGAAGAGGATTGAATTGCTGGAATCAAGGGAAAATTCTGTCGTTAGTCAAGTCAACCCATCTTCAGTAGTTAGCCCACCACATATGGCTAACTCTGCACCTATAATTCACCCGGGTTGTACTTTTTGCCATGATCTGAATCATGTGTTGGAAGAGTGTCCTGTGTATTACTCTCAAAATTTCCAGGAGAGTACGAATGCAGCGTATTCCAGACCTTCATACAATCCTTATTCTAAGACCTACAATCCAGGGTGGCGCAACCATCCTAATTTCTCTTGGAGTCAGTCTGGTCCCGAGCAGTCAAGACAATCATTCCCACATCAACAATATCCTGCTCAGGCACATCCACCCACTTACCATCAGAATCCACCAATTTCAATTCATATCAGAGTCCACCCAGATTCCAATCATTCCATAATTCTGTGCCATATCAAGCTAATTTTTCACCCCAGTATCAACAACAACAACAGCATCCACCACCCAATCCTTCAGATAAGAAAATTTCCGAATTGGAGAAAATGATTGAAACCTTGTCCAAAACACAAGCTGCAATGATGAACAATCAGCAGCAGGATATGAATAAACTGCAAATTCAAATAGGACAGTTGGCTAATTCCTTGACTGAAAGGCAAAAAGGAATGCTGCCTAGCCAACCTGTGCCTAATCCCAGAGCCCATTTTCCTCTACATGAAGTTGAAGACCTAGGCCCGAGCCAAAGCCAATGTCAAGCCATTCACATCCTTAGGTCTGGAAAACATGTAGACAACAAGGTCTCAAATCAGTCTCCAAAATTTGTTCCAAAATCTGTGTCGAATCCATCAACTTCTGTTCCAGTTCAACCTTTGCAAAATATTCCTTCATCAAGTTCACAACCCTCCACGTCTCAATCAAAAGGAAAAGAGAAAGTTGATGAGCAGACTTATAAGCCTATTGCCCCATTCCCGAATAGGCTTACGAATCATAAGAATAATGCTCATATGGAGAAGATCAGAGAGATATTTAACCAAGTACAAATCAATGTCCCTCTCTTGGATGCTATTCAGCAAGTACCATCATATGCAAAGTTTCTGAAAGAGATGTGTACTAAGAAAAGAAAGGCAAATGTCCCAAAAAAAGTCTTTTTGGCTTCAAACCTGAGTGAATTGCTTAATGGTCCAATCCCTGTGAAGTACAAGGATCCAGGGAGCCCTACCATCTCTTGTATCATAGGGCAGACCACAGTGAATAGGGCTTTGCTAGATTTGGGCGCTAGCATCAATCTTCTCCCCTTTTCTGTGTACCAACAGCTTGGGTTAGGCAATCTTCGTCCAACCCAAATGACTATTCAACTGGCTGATCGTTCTGTTAAGATTCCCAAAGGGGAAATTACGGATGTCTTAATACGGGTGGGGGAATTCATTTACCCCGTTGATTTTGTTGTTTTGGAAACACAACCCGTACATAATCACAGAGCGCAAACTCCTGTCATTTTAGGACGTCCATTCTTAGCCACAACGAATGCGATCATTAACTGCCGAAATGGATCGATGCGGCTGACGTTCGGAGATATGACGAAGGAGGTGAATGTCTTTCATCTGGGGAAGCAGCCAAGGGATGTGGAGAATGACTCTTTTGATGTCAACTTGATAGAAGGATTGACCAGCGAACATGTGGAGGAGATGGAGTATGAATCTGAAGAGGAATTCGAGTTAGACGCTGATGACCTAACTCTTGATCAGATAGTTGGAACGAATGCTGAAAAGAGTACTAATTCCACTTCTATTCTTCCCTTGCACCATGAGCAACATGTTATAGATCCTGTCCCTTCTGCCGAGCTTAAGGTTCTTCCTGGTCATCTCAAGTACAAGTACTTGGATGATAAAGAATCCTCTCCGGTCATCATTGCATCCAATCTTACGAAACAACAAGAAGAGGACCTATTGACTGTGCTAAGGGAGAATAGAGAAGCCATAGGTTGGACCATGGCTGATATTAAGGGAATTAGTCCTACGATTGTCCAACACAGGATTCACTTAACGGAAGATGCTAAGCCGAAAAGAGACCCACAGCGTCGACTAAACCCGATTATGCAAGAAGCTGTTAAATCTGAGATAATGAAACTATTAGACAATGGGATTATCTATCCTATATCTGATAGTCAATGGGTTAGTCCTGTTCACGCTGTGCCGAAGAAAGCTGGCTTTACTGTTATGGAGAATGAGAACAAAGAATTGATACAAACACGTCTTCCAACGAAGATTCGAGTTTGTATTGATTATAGGAAATTGAATAGTGCCACACGTAAAGACCACTTCCCACTTCCGTTTATCGATCAGATGCTGGAGAGATTGGCGGGGCATGAGTATTATTGTTTCCTGGATGGATATTCAGGATATAATCAGATTCCAATTGCGCCCGAAGACCAAGAAAAAACGACCTTCACCTGTCCGTTTGGAACTTTTGCATACCGTCGGATGCCCTTCGGTCTTTGCAATGCTCCAGCAACATTTCAACGTTGCATGTTGAGCTTGTTCTCGGATATGGTGGAAAAATTTTTGGAAATCTTTATGGATGATTTTTCAATATATGGGGATACATTTGAGCAGTGCTTGTACCACCTGAAACTGGTTTTACAACGATGCACTGAAAAGAATTTGACACTTAATTGGGAAAAGTGTCACTTCATGGTTAAGCACGGGATTGTATTGGGACACAAGATATCAAGCATTGGAATCGAGGTAGACAAGTCTAAGGTGGAGGTTATCACCAAGCTCACTGAACCACAATGTTTAAAAGACATTAGATCTTTCTTAGGGCACGCTGGCTTCTATAGGAGGTTCATTCAAGGGTTTAGCAATATTGCGAGACCCTTGACAAATCTCCTAGGAAAAGACGTACTCTATGTTTTTGATGAAGAATGTCGAAAGTCGTGGAAAGAGCTGAAGGATAGACTTGTTTCTGCGCCTATCATATCTGCACCGGACTGGACCAAACCATTTGAAATTATGTGCGATGCCTCTGACTTTGCGATAGGCGCTGTTTTAGGACAGCGTATTGAAAACAGGCAGCACGTGATATACTATGCTAGCAGAACGCTTAACGATGCCCAGTTGAATTACACTACCACTGAAAAAGAATTTTTGGCAGTCGTTTTTGCGTTAGAGAAGTTCCGACAATATCTGCTAGGGTCCAGGACCATTATTTTTACTGACCACTCCGCCCTGAGGTACTTGATGCAAAAGAAGGACGCAAAGGCAAGATTAATTCGATGGATCCTTCTTTTGCAAGAGTTTGACTTGGAGATAAAAGACAAAAGGGCGTTGAGAATGTGGTTGCGGATCATTTGTCAAGAATCCCGAACGCTCCTCATGAGAAAATACCGATTAATGAAGACTTCCTGATGAGCACATTCTTGCGATGAGTGGAGAGCCCTGGTATGCCGATATTGTAAACTACCTTGCTACCAGGCAAATTCCTTCCCATTGGTCAGGACAAGACAAACATCGTTTTCTGAGCCAGATGCGGTTTTTCTTTTGGGATGAACTGTATCTATTCAAGTACTATCCTGACCAAATTATTCGAAGATGCCTTCCAGAGGATGAACACCAGAGTGTCTTGACATTTTGTCACAAGTTAGCTTGCGGTGGACACTTTGGTCCACGGAAAACTGCAGAAAAAGTGCTCCAGAGTGGATTCTACTGGCCCACTCTCCTTAAGGATGCCTTTACCTTTTGCAAGCTTTGTGATAGATGTCAAATGACGGGTCGTATTACTCAAAAGAACATGATGCCCCTCACACCCATCTTGGAAGTCGAAATTTTCGACCTCTGGGGCATCGATTTTATGGGACCCTTTCCTCTGTCCTACGGTAACCAATATATCTTGGTAGCCGTAGATTATGTTTCTAAGTGGGCTGAAGCGATTCCTACACGAACAAATGACAACCAAGTTGTCATTAAATTTTTAAGAGATTACATCATTTCACGCTTCGGAGCCCCCCGTGCGATATTGAGCGACAATGGGAGTCACTTCTGCAATAGGGCTTTTGAAGCCTTGATGCGGAAGTACTCAATTACTCATAAATTGTCCACGGCTTATCATCCTCAAACCAATGGGCAAGTTGAGGTAACAACAGACAGATAAAACTCATCTTGGAAAAGACCGTAGGACAGAATCGTAAGGATTGGTCCGTCAAACTGACTGATGCCTTATGGGCATACAGGACCGCTTACAAGACTGTCCTTGGTATGTCTCCATACCGAGTTATATTTGGGAAAGCATGTCACTTGCCTGTTGAGTTAGAACACCGTGCACTATGGGCTTTAAAGCAACTGAATCTTGATTTGGATAAAGCCGGTGTTCTCAGGAAGCTGCAGATATCTGAGCTGGAAGAGTTACGAAACGAGGTATACGATAACGCTCGGATCACAAAGCACAGGACCAAGCTGTTTCACGACAAAGCCATTCACAGGAAGATTTTTGCTGTCGGTCAACAGGTTCTGTTATATAATTCTCGACTTCATCTTTTCCCTGGTAAACTGCGTACCAGGTGGTCAGGACCTTTTATTGTGCAGACTGTCTTCTCTCACGGAGCAATCAAAATTCTTGACCCAACCAATGGCAATATATTCACTGTAAACGGACAACGCTTAAAGCCATTTTTTACCACAGATTCATTGTCACAAGACGTTCACGAACTGGGTCTTTATGACCCAGTTTATTTGTGACCTTTCCATTTGTATATTTTCCCATGCATTTTTCATGAAAATCATTTTGGGACCACCACTTGTTAATATTTTTCTTTTACATTTTTTGTAAATAATATAAAAAATAAAAAAATAAAAAATAAATTTTTTTTGGGATTTTTGTGCATGTAAAGAATTTCACATCCCTAGGTTTCTCTTTCCTCCCTAGGATTCCTTTCATCTTTCAAAATACTTTGACCAAGGGTGGTAATTCAAGTTTTGACCTAGGGGTAAAATTGTACATCCCACTTTTTACCTACCCTATTTCAACATCTCCTCCTCACTTCATCCTTCCTCACCAGAGAAAGTGATTTCAGATCTGAGATCTTCTTCCCAAACCCAACCTCCTCCAAAAATTTGATCCCACATCTCCTCCAAATTGCCGCGCCCTGCCGCCCATCTGCGGCCATTCTGTCACCTCAGGCGCGCTGGAAAGCTTCATTCTGGTTGATTTTCAGTGCTGAACACAGATCCAGACATCTTCTTCTTCCAGAGGCCTTTTCTGTGCTGTCTAAACTATTCTGTTGGATTTCCCCCCAAGATCTCCGGGGGTGGTTTGCAATTTCTCTTCTCAAATCCTTTGCATTATTTTGTTCTTAGCAATTATGGCACCAAATCTATTTGTAGAGAGGGATTTTTCTCTATTGTTGAATGATGAAGGGGGATTTGGGCATATATTTTTAGATCGTATTCATGCGTGGAATTGGTACTCCCTAGTATATGATAACATTGATAATGATGCCTATTATTGCCCTCATTTGGTCACAACATTCTACAACTTATTGGACCATGCATCAGTTAATCATAACACTCACTAATTCACGGTTCATATGCCATTTGGTGACATCTTTGTCACCATTCCACTACTTTCTGAGACCACCGATATACCCATTCATCCCCATTACACTGACCCTTTACCACTAGTTGATTACATGCCTCTTATGGGGGTCCGCTGCACTGAGCAGGACCGTGGGCTCAAAGCCCAGTCCACATTTCGAAATGTACACTGCATTGGACGTTTGCTCCAACGCAATGTTTTTGGACTTGATCATTCCACAACTTTCAACAGGCCTGTGTTACAAATCATTCATGACTTAATGACTAATAGACACACAGTCTGTTTGAATAGGGCTATTTTCAACTCCCTACTTGATAATTCCTCCCGCACTCGAGGTGCAAAATATTCTCATCCAGTGTTAATTACACGTCTCTGTAGAAATTTCATACCGGATGATGTATTTAACTCATTTGAACGCGTGTATGTTATAGCTGAGAGACCCACGAGTTCATACACTGGTTGTTTACATGCACTCTGGTCACCTCGTGCCCAACCTGAGGACATTCCTGTGGAGTCCTCTTCGGAGGAGAGTTTAGAGGAGGTAGATGAGCCCCAATTCTGGAGACAGGACCCACCAGCAGAACCAAGAGCCTTCATGTCCACCATTTGGAAGGGCATGAAGAAGATATTTAGGGGACAAGTGCGGCTTCGGAAGAAAGTAGAGGAGCAATCTTCTAGATTAGCTGAGATGGAGGCGACTTTGAGGAGAACACAGTCTGCTGGACCAAGCACTTCTGCTGGTCCACAGAGACGGAGGAGGGAGTGACTTTTTACCTTACCTATTTCATGCATCATTTTTATCTCACATACATTGAGGACAATGCATGAGATAGGTATGGGGGGGTAGACACTAACCTAGGATTTATTTTTTAGGTTTTCTTTTGTTTTTTAGGATTTTCACTTTCTTTTAGGTTTTTATTTTCTTTTAGATTTTACTTTTCTTTATAGATTTTCTATTTAGATTTTACTCTTTTCTTTTTAGAAAATATAATAATAAAAAATATATATATATATATATAAATAAATAAAAATAAAAACTTTTTGAAATAAGAGACAAAGTTTAGATCTATTTTTAAGAAAATTAAGATGTATCTTAGGAATTAAGAAAGCCTTAATTATGACATCTTAAACCTAGTTGAAATAATAGATCTTGTTTGAAATTATAGGCTAAGTAAGTAAAATTGGTGAGATATTTTATCTTGAATTTTTACCTTAGATAAATATGCACTTTACACTTACACATTTCTTGGGATGTAGACAAAGACCAAAAATGCCATATATAAAAAAAAAAAATTTATTATAAATAAAAGATCACTTATTAAGCTGGATAACTATGCCTCAAGAAACATGGTTACTCACGCCTAACGGTGATCTCACTTATTAAGCTGGATAATTGTGCCTCAAGAAGCATGATTGTTCACGCCTAACGGTGATAAAAGAATAATCCCCTTTAGTTTTGTGGCCTTTTTACTCGAGACCTTAAACCCGAGGGATGTTTTCTCATCTGGTGCCCTAAGACCGTCTGGTTTGGGAGTCATCGGTTAAAGGCTCGTTACATGGGTAAACTAGAAAGCCTAAACTAAGGGAAGAAAAAAAAAAAAGAAAATAAATATATATAAATAAATGGCTTTATGGTTGGAGTTGAAATCCCAGAAATTTTCACTGAGCACGGTGTGCATATTATCTAAGTTTTATGAAAGATAAAATATTCAATCCAATTTTGAATTCTTACCTTAATTAAAAACAAGATCTTGCATGGATACTAAGTTTAAGGAAGAATGATTATAGGTGGACTTATGACCTAGGATCACTTATATTTTTGCAAAAATAGTTCGTAAACATGTCTCTTATTCAAAATGCGTTTTCAAATCACTAACATTTGTCTTCTTTCTTTATGGATTTTGTGGGTGTAATCCACTGAAAACCCTCAGGAGACAACACTCCTCCTCTAGGGTAACCTAGAGGTTTAACGGCTTGTTGCACGTGCTCAGTGCAATCGTGTCACCTACGAAAGTGGTGTAATAAATTAGTTAGGATTTTCTTTTTCTTTCTTTTTCTTTTCTTATTTTTTTTGCTCGAGGACGAGCAAAAGCTAGGTATGGGGGTGTGATTGTTACACATATTTGCATATTATATCGCCTTCATATCATGCATTTTATATATAAATATGTGATTTTTACCCCTTTTCTCTCTAATTTTGCAGGACCACCACTTAAAGAGAAAAAGCCTTTGAATCACTTTAATTAGTGATAATTAAAGGGGTTAAATCAAAAGAATCCAAGATTTGAATTCAAAATCAGTTGAGATCTGCGCGCCTAACAAAGATTCCAGAAGACCACGTGGCTAACCAACTTGTAACAACCCTGTAACAGAAAGTTGTTAGCTAACAGACTCTCAACGGCCGCGCCTTGCCGCTTGGGCGCGGCAATATCTGGGCCGTTGAGCCCCGGATTTTGTGGCAACGGCCAAGGATCTAGAGGCTTCTCATGGATTGCTATAAATAGGTGGCCAGGGTTCGTGCGCGAAGGCAGTGAAGAGAGAGAGAAAATTTTGGATTGGTTGTAATTTTTGTTTTAGGATTTGAGTTCTCTTCTCCTTCCTCCTTGATCTCTAGCTAAATTGAGAGAGAGTTCTTCACTTTGAGAGTTTGTAATCAAGACTTGTGACAACCTTGAAGCAAAGATTCAATGGAGCTCTCATCTTCTTTTTACTAGAATTGAGTATGCTTTCTCTTCTTATGCTTTTAATTCTTGCATTCAATTTCTAGTTCTAGTTTAATTCTAGTTGAGTTGTTTAGATCTTTGATTTCCATGGAGTATTATAGCTTTCTTGTTAGTGTAATGGAAGGCTAATTTCTTGAATGCATGGCTAGCTAAAGCTCACCTAGCTACTACTAGCTCTAGTTGATTGTATACTTCAATTCTTGCATTGTTTCATGTTTCTTGTAAATTCTAATGGAGTATGTTGTATCCTTTGGTGATTGCTTGTAAGATCTCTAGATGAATGGAGTATCTCTTATAAAGAGCATTTGATTGGATCAAAAGGATGGATTACCATTGGTTGTGTCACTTGAGTAGCAAGATCAACTCAAGCACTTCAAGCTAACTTTGTAGTTAAGCTTTGAAGTCCAAAAGAGTTTGATTCTTCTAACCTTTGCACTAAATGAGTACCAATCCTATATTTCCTCATTGTACACCTAGTAAGAGAACTTAGTATTCAAGAAGAGGCTTCTAGCTAACTAACCAAAAGGAACACTAAGTCTTCAAGAAAGAATACCACACACTTGAACAAGCAAGCCATTCTCAATTGTCTATGATTCTTGATGAGACAATATTGCAATCAACAATAGAGGTAGTATGTTAGCAAGGAGGTTGAGTAATGCTAGCCATGCATCTTTCTAATCAAGAGAATCAACACATTTCATTTTAGCATTCTTTTCTTTTCTTTACTTCAACACACTTCATTCACTTCATTTCACTTCTTATTCACAATGCACCACCACCAATCCACAACTTCTTGTATATTGTTTTCTCTTGTGTGATTAACAAAGAAGAGTATTGTTTCTTGTCTCACTAGTATCGTGAAAGCTTCTACGCTTGCTCTCCTCGTGGTACGACTCGATATAGCTACTCACTATAACAAAAGATTGAAACAAGGTATAATAATCAAATATTCGAAGTAAACAAGATCAAAGGTGAATTCTAAACTCTAAACCATCTCTTAAATACCTGATTCTTGTACAATTAACATCATATACCTTGTGAATTTCAATCAGGAATCAAGGAGTGTCACTCAAGGGAATGCTAAGGAAGAAGATACAAGATTCATTAGTCACTCAAAGCCATACTCGAGTTAGCATTGAAGTAAGAAAATTGTACAACAAATAGCATAGTTAGGTGCTCCATCTCCATGTTCCATCAAGGCACTTGTTCTAAAGACAAGGCTCTAAATGAGGCTCACATGAATTATATGGAATGAAAACCATTTGCCAAGAATTAAAGTAACTCATCTTCATTGGGGATAATAGAGACTTGAAATTACAAGATCACAATAAAGCATCCAATGAATCACATGAATTAGCAATCACCCAAGAGTTAGAAGTTAGTAAAGTTAGTGGTTAACTAGTCATGTTAGAGAGTTAGCTAGACATTGAAATAAAAAGAACACAACAATTCATGGTAGAAGAAAATGCAATAGAAATTAAAGCTTGAAGAAAGTAAAGCATAAGAAAGTAAAGCACTAGAATTAGTAAAGATGAGAAGATAGATGGATCAATCCTTACATTCAAGTTGTCACCACTTCAATTACAAGATCTCACACTCACTCTCTCTCTCTTTGTAGAATTCTAGAAGGAGAAAGAAGATTACAAGAGCACTAAAGGAAGCTAGAGAAAATCCCTACAATTCTCTCAAAAATACAAGCTCTTCTCTCCTATTCTCTCCTCTCTTTTTCGCAGAGGCCCTAGGGGTCTATTTATAGGCTCCAGAGGATGAGGCCCTCAAATCTTAGCCGTGGGATCAAACGTTGGCTCAATGGCCAGATGCTTGCCGCGGATCCGCGGCCAGAGCCGCGTTTCCGCGGCAGAATCTTGGCCGTTGCGCCAACGATTTCTGTTGCCGTTTTGTTACAGTCTGTTTGCCACGCTGGATCATCTAGAAAGCTGGGGATATTCGTGGATGACTCCAGATCTGGGCTTCTCTTTGAGCTTTTCCATTTGGCTCTTTAATTAATCCCATTAATACCTTGAAAATTCCTTGATTATGGGCCTTCCTCTCCATTAATGGTGGACCTGAAAAATGAGAGAGAAAAGCAATAAAAACCTTATTTTTATTTACATAAAGCATGATATGGAAGTGGAAAATGATGCAAAATTGAACTCCAATCAATGCATCGTTATGCGAGTTGATATATGATAATCGAGTAATTTTCTAAAATTAGCACGTTAAATACCTGTTGACCGGTATTACAACTCATTAGACTGGTATTATGCTTGCATGTTATGCCTAGATACGCTCCCTTTTCGCTCGGCTTCCCATAGCTAATTAATAGATTAATTTATTGTTGTTATAGATATAGTTGTGAAGAGTTTGAAATGTTTATTTATACTGCTCTCCTCTATCATGTTACGTGACCGGATGATTACCTGATACTTGTGACTCTCACCGACATATTAATTACCTGACCTTGACAGGTTATTACTTGACACTTGAAATCTGACACGGGTACTGATATGTTATACTTGACACCTGCTCTCTGGCACTTGATATCTGATACCGGTACTTGACACATTGTTACTTGACACCTGATCTCTGACACTTGAAACCCGGCATCGGTACTTGACATGTTATCACTTAACGCCTGATACCTGACACCTTATATATTACACCTGACAATTGACATGCTATCACTTGATACTTGATATATGCTATCACCTGGTACTGACATACTTGACTAGATATTGTGACACCTGACTGGATACTATTACACCTGACACCTGTATTACATTGTATATTCGTGATTATCACTTTTACGAGGACTTGACATGATTATTATACTCTTACCAGACATTTGGTACCCATGAACTCCTGTGCTTCTGAAATCCTGCATACTTGAACCCTTGAAAAAGGGAGACTCCTGATACTATACTCCTATTGACCCTCGTAATTAGATAACCATGAATATGTGATTACTGTGAATACCCTATGGACATTATCACCGAACAAATTGTAATAATTAGATAACTTATACTGGGACGGTGAAAACTAATGAGTACCGATATAGTCTCCATGTTTATGATGGTCTTATAGTGTCGCATGGCCATATACTTGAATTCGACCTGGAGGCCACCAGGTATTTCTGTGGGGTGTACTGGCACCCCTACTCCCCTGCCTGCCAGTTGTGGCATAAGCCCCTGGGCCTATTCCTGTGGGAGCGGTGACATCCTATTTCTGTTCGGGCATACAATAAGTCCCGGTACCTCGCTGTACATTCCGGCTCAGTACCGAATACTCCTTGACCGTTGTGCCGGGCATGTACGGGACCCATTCTAAGCATGATTCGTCGATCTCTATCAGTTTTTAATAACTTACTCTCCTGTCTGTATGCTGAGGTATGTGGAATGAGACACAGACCAATGTATACAAATCAGTTGAGTCTTAATAATTAATAATAACATGCTCCTGATATCTGACTAGTTGTCACTTGATCTATACTTGGTAGACCTGTGATACGACACATTATCCTGCTCACCACTTACACATTATACCTGTGCTACTTTGTTGGATTACTTGATTGCTTATTTTGGGTTTCCATAATGTTCCATTATTCTGTTATTCTGAAGGCAAATTCTGGTTATATAAACTCAGATTATAGTGGCGTGAGGTGTAGGGTACATACATGAGGGTTTCCTTATTTAGATTATTCCTTCGACGTACTAATCTCACGGGTCAGTAGTGTGGACTTGTATAACTGATTTTCCTATAGTTATTTTACTTACTGTCTCATTTATGTTCATATGTGCTTATATTCACGATACACCTTTCCTGTACGCGTGTGTCTGATTTGCACGCCACTTGGCTTTATCATATGTACTCGCGGGGTTGCATCTTATAACCTTGGATCCTCATATCAAGATTCTAAAGCTTGGACCATGGTGGCTTTGCTGTAGCTGATCAAAGTGTGCAGCGGATCCTTCCGTGATGGTCAGAGCACAGCAGAAGCTAGGACATCGCCGTATCTCTTCCTCCCAGCTCTATTCATGATTGGCTCTCGAGGCTTCTCTTGCTGCTAGTGAGCACCTCTCAGCTTTTATTGTATATCTCTTTGTAAAATGTATTTTTATATTTTTTGGTGATGTAATATTCCTGTAATATTGTATCACTCTCGGTGATAACCATGTGCTTGTACTTTCTGTTGGAATGTATATTACCACTGTGCTTCTGTACTCTGATTCTTGCCTGTACTGATGCTTAGCGTATATACATGAGGGTATTTCTGACCTGCGTATATACGTCGCAATGACGTCTCCGAACCCGCGGGGTTGGGGCGTTACAGGGTGGTATCAGAGTCTAGGCTCTAACTTCTTCAGTACAACCAGTTGGCAGATTAATGATATATTATTTTTTAAGTGGAGAGCACGAGTCTTGAATATACATTCCAATTGCAAGTGCGGTGTTATCTATTCCTTCCTCGCAATCTTTTCCTTGAATCTTGAGACCCTTCCATCTTTTTCCTTTTAGCTTCTTCCCGTCATCCCTTCAACCAACCCAGATATGTGTCCTAAATTGGTAATCTTCCCTACCCTTCACACTTTATCATATTGTCATCGTTGACCCTAATCTCTTCCATGTTCATCTCCCTCCTTATAGAAATTTTGAGAACAAAATTTTTGTTAGGTGGGTAGATTGTAGCACCCCATTCTTGGGATACATACTCAGATACATGTCCTGATTTTTTTTGATTGTATTGTTTCAATTTCATTCCAGTATTTGTTTTTGACATGTGATTGCTTATGTTATTTGGTATCGGATCTGGATTCTCAGACCTAGAGTCAGCCCTGACTCGGACCAGGAACCTGATACTGACATACCACCTGATTCGACCTTTCTGGTAGTCCAATTTGACCGATTTTAGTTTCAAGCACTGTTTTCAAATATTTTTAGATTTTTCATG
Organism: Agave tequilana; assembly: GCA_038442645.1. NCBI lineage: Eukaryota > Viridiplantae > Streptophyta > Magnoliopsida > Asparagales > Asparagaceae > Agave > Agave tequilana. Next base: position 271,175 of record JAVJIF010030075.1, on the reverse strand, counting down.
ATTTTCTAAAATTTTTCACAATTATGCTGCAAAATCTTCAAAACTGGTGTCGATCGGCATCGCTGACCGATTCCCGGATTTTTAGTTTTCAAATGGAGTTGAATTTTTAGAAATGACTTTCATATTACTTGTTAGAATCTCATTCATTTTTTGAGATTTTTTGAAATTATCAAAATTTGACCGATTTTGGTGTCGACCGGTATCGCCAGAAGATTCGAGGATTTTTAATATGAAAATCAGATTGAATTTCTCGAATCCGATTTTGCCAGACATCATAAAATAATATTTTCTATTTTTAATAATTTTTCGGAGCGTTTCTGAAATAGTCAAATTTTTACCCTATTTAAATAATAATATTATTTTCTTTCCTTTTCTTACTTTTTTCTTCTCCACTCCTCTACTTTATACTCCAAGATATTCTATTAATTTAACTATTTAATAATATATTTATTTAATAATTTTTTTCTTGTTTTATTCTTTTTTCTTATTTTTCCTTTCCCTTCTTTTTCCTTTCTTTCTTTTTCTTCTTTTCTTTTTCTCCCTTACATGCCCTGTCCATAGCCGAGCACCCCCTGCAGCAGCCAAGGACAGCAGAAACGGCTGCAGCAGGAGGGCCATCCCCCCATTCCTTCTCCCATTCTCTCCCTCTCCTTCTCCTCCTTCTAATCTCCTTCTTTCTTTTCCTTCTCCTTCCTACCTTCTCCATTTCACCATTTCTCCCACCATCACCCAACTCCTTAAACCACCGCCTCTACCACCAGGGCTGCCACCGCCACCGCCACCGCCCTTAGCCGCCCCTCCAAATTCCCCACTTTCCTTCCCCACTTTCATCATCTCCAAAATCCATCTCCTTTTCTCCAATTTCAACAAAACCCATCACTCCTTCTTCCTCTTCTTCTCCAAAATTCTCCACCAATCCCACCAATTCATCCACTTCCACCACCACACCACCACCTCCTCCTCCTTCAACTCCCCAACACCACCAACCACCACCATCAACCACCACCAACCCTACCTCCTTCAACAACAAACAACAACAATAAAAACTCCATCACCAAACTCCATCCCCACCACTCCTCTCCCGGGTCCCGGGCACGCCGCCTCCCCTCCAACGACACCGCCCTCCAGGCCGCCGGCCACCATCCGCCTTCCCCTTCCCTTCTTCATTTTCTTTTTTTCTTCTTTCTTTCCTTTCTTTCTTTCTTTTATTCCTTTTTCCTCCTTTCTACTTTTACCCATCCGCTCATTTTCTTATTACCTCTCTATATTTTCTAACATACCCCTCTCCTATATTTTCTTATTTCATTCTTTCCTTTTTCCTTTTTCCTCTTTTAAACACTTCCAACAAATACTCTCTTTTTCTCTCTCTAACTAATCCTCTCTCTCTCCTCCCTTATTCTCTCTAATAAATAATTATATATATAATTATATTACATTATATATATTATTTGGATTGGTAGCTTATCGCACGTGTTAACGGACTTCCTGAATTTTAACTCGGTATTGCATTACAATTTTTAGGCGAGTACTTTTTTTATGTTGCTTTATGCCTTCTATTCTAGGGCTTGATAATAATTAAGGCGAGTACAGTTTCTCTTGAACGAGCATCTATTTTATGTTATGCGAGTATATTTCCTGTGTTGCTTCATACTTTACTATCATCATTTCTACCTAGTGATTGCTATTTTAACGTCTATTGCATGATTTATTGATATGCTAATGTCTCGTTGCCATCATTACATGCCTAAAATCTGTTATCCTGCTTTTATACATGATGCATCATTATGCGGGTTGATATATGATGAGCAAGTAATTTTCTAAAAATAGCATATTAAATACCTATTGACCATTATTATAACTCATTAGACTGGTACTATGCTTGCATGATATGCCTAGATACGCTCCCGCTTCGCTCAGTTTCGCATAGCTAATTAATAGATTAATTTATTGTCGTTATAGATATGGTTGTGAAGAGTTTGAAATGTTTATTTATACTGTTCTCCTGTACCATGTTACGTGACCGGATGATTACCTGATACATGATGTTGTGACTATCACCGACATATTAATTACTTGACCTTGACAGGTTATTACTTGACACTTGATATCTAACACTGGCACTGATATGTTATACTTGACACCTGCTCTATGACACTTGATATCTGACACCGGTACTTGACATATTATTACTTGATAGCTGATCACTGACACTTGATACCCGGCACCAGTACTTGACATATTATCACTTAACGCATGATACCTGACACCTGATATATTACACCTGACAATTGACATGCTATCACTTGATATTTGACATATGCTAAACCTGGTACTGACACACTTGACCAGATATTGTGACACCTGACTGGATACTATTACACCTGACACCTGTATTACATTGCGTATTTGTGACTATCACTTTTACGGGGACTTGGCATGATTATTATACTGTTACTAGATATTTGGTACCCCTAAACTCCTGTGCTCCTGAACTCATGTATACTTGCACCCTTGAAAAAGAGAGACTCTTGATGCTGTACTTCTGTTGACCCCTGTAATTTGATAACCATGAATATATGATTACTATGAATACCCTGTGGACATTATCACTGAACAAATTGTAATAATTACACAACTTACACCAGGACGGAGGAAACTGATGAGTACCGATATAGTCTCTATATTGATGATGGCCTTATAGTGTCGCGCGGCCGTATACTTGGATTTGACCTGGAGGCCACTAGGTGTTTCTGTGGGGTGTACTGGCACCCCTACTCCCTGGCCTGCCGGTTGTGCCATAAGCCTCTGGGCCTATTCCTGTGGGAGCGGTGACATCCTATTCCTGTTCGGGTGTATAATAAGTCCTGGTATCTAGCGGTACGTTATGGCTCAGTACCGGATACTTCTTGACCATTGTCTCGGGCATGTACGGGACCCATTTTAAGCATGATTCGTCGATCTCTATCAGTTTTTAATAACTTACTATCCGGTTTGTATGCTGAGGCATGTGGAATGAGACACATACTGATGTATACAAATCAGAGGAGTCTTAATAATTAATAATAACATGCTCATGATATCTGACTAGTTGTACACTTGATCTATACTTGGTAGACCTGTGATACGATACATTATCCTGCTCACCACTTATACATTATACCTGTGCTACTTTGTTGGATTACTTGATTGCTTATTTCGGGTTTCCATACTGTTCCATTATTCTGTTATTATGAAGGCAAATTCTGGTTATATAAACTCAGATTACAGTGAAATGAGATGTTGGGTATATATATGAGGGTTTTATTGTTTGAATTATTCCTTCGACGTACTAATCTCACGGATCGGTAATGTGGGCTTGTATAACAGATTTTCCTGTAGTTATTTTACTTACTGTCTCATTCATGTTCATATGTGTTTATATTCACTATACACCTTTCCTGTACACGTGTGCCCGATATGCACGCCACTTGGCTTTATTATATGTACCCGCGGGGTTGCATCTGACAACCCTGAATCCTTATATTCAGATTCTAGAGCCTGGACCATGGTGGCCTTGCTGTAGCTGATCAGAGTACGAAGCGGATCCTTCCGTGGTGGTCAGAGCGCAGCAGAAGTTAGGACGTCACCGTAGCTCTTCCTCTAGCTCTTCTCCTGATTGGCTCTCGAGGCCTCTCTTGCTGCTCGTGAGCACCTCTCAGCTTTTGTTATGTATATCTCTTTGTAAAATGTACTTTTATATTTTCTGGTGATGTAATATTCCTGTAATATTGTATCACTCTCTATGATAACCATATATTTGTACTTTTCTGTTGGAATGTATATTACCACTGTGCTTCCATACTCTGATTCTTGTATGTACTGATGCTTAGAGTATATCCGTGGGGGTATTTCCAACCTGCGTATATACGTTGCAGTGACGTCTTCGTACCCGAGGGGTCGGGGCGTCACAATATCCTTCCAGTTGCTTGGGCTCGATGGAGCTCGTTTGGATGAACTACGGATGGCTTGATACCTTGGGCAAAGTACGTAGGCAGTCACACAGGTGCAGCCACTTTTGAATCGACAGATACTATGATGAGTTCGGCTCATGTTTGAGAGATCTTCACCGATGTGGAGAATTGTGAGGAGAGAGGAGATAAAAAGCTATGGTAGAGTTTTTTAAACTAATCGAAGAAATAGTACAGAGATCGGAAGCCAAAAGGGAGCCGAACGCATCAAATTGCAGGCCAGCAGCAATGATTGGCCGACCATCCAGTCGACTGGCGCGCACAACGTGCATCGGGCAGCTCGGTTGAGTGTTCGGTCGATCGTAGCAAGAGAACGGTCGACCGAACTGTCGACTGACTGGCATGCATGAGTCTCGGTCGAACGACTGGTCAGCCGACAGGCATATCTGAGAGCGAATCTGCTTCTCCTTTCAAGATTCGGGCTTCCTTTCTGAATTGGAGTCAAATCCAATTGGGTTTCCTAAACATCCTGAGTCTCTCTGGCTAAAAATAAAGGGGTAGAGTCCTTTTAAATTGTATGCAAGATACAAATTCTATTGGTTGTTGAATAAATAAAATCTCTCTCTCCCCCTTGCCCTGAGGACGTAGGCAAATTGCCGAACCTCGTTAAATATTGTGTTGACTTTCTCTCTTGTTTCTTTGTTCATTGGCTTTCTCTCTTGTTTCTTTGTTCTTGTTTTCTAAGAACTCCTCTGTTGCAAATATCTCTATTGGTGGATTCGTCATTGCTTGCTGCCTCGCACGCAACAGATGGACCCGCATCTCATATCACGCCTTCAGCTCTTGACCGTTGGGAGTCGAGATTAGAGGATCGCTTTGCTGGACGTCCATATGACATGTTTGATTCTGCCTTATCAGACACCGTTGCAAAGTTTCCAGTTGATGTTCATGTACATTTCTTCTACTGTTCTACACCTTTGATAATATCACACTGCATTTGTAGATCTATATATAGCATGTAAACTTGCCATATCTCTGGTTCACTTTGTTATTTTACTTACCCTTGTTGGTTATTCTTTAGTATCCATCTTCTTCCTCTTTTTTGCTTCTTATTAATACTGGCTTTTTGAATGAATTTATGAATTATAACAAGATAATCATCTATGCCAGAAGAAGGTTACAGACAATTATGTCATTAGAGCTTGCTGTTTTCTTCTCTTTGTTAACTACTCTTTTTTTACCATAAACACTAGATTTCTCTGTTTCCTCTAAAAAACTATTCTCAATAAATGATCAGTGAATGGTTCTGCTTTATATTTATACTAATTAGTATTAACAAAGGGATCTCAACTAGTCAAAACAATGTTATTCAATCGGGAGAAAAAAGAAAAGAAAAGAAAAGAAAACCTGGATGGGGAAAAAGGAAAATGGGCAACAAAAGGATACATGGTTACATACAAATCAACAAACAAAGTTTCCTCGACTTAAAAGAAGATTATAGTTCAAATTTCCAGCGCTGTTTTACTTGTTTGTTTTTCTTTTCCAGTTCTTTCCTTCAGCCAAATAAGGAGAAATCATTTTTTTCAAATGGAACTAAACATAGCCAAAATCTAAGAAATGATGTGTGTCACGCCCCGCTTCCCAAAATACGTGAAAACGGAGATGCGACGAGAGTCGACGACGTATATACGCAAGAAAAATACCCCACATATACACGCTAAGCCTAAAATAACCTAAACAAGTTATAAATATTGAAATCACCTAGAGGGGGGTGAATAGGTGATAATGCTAATCAATGAACTTAATGCGGAATTTAAAAACTAATTGCAATAGACAAGAGATGCACACTCAAACAAGCCAAGCAAATAAATATGAATGAACAATATGAATTGATGCAAGGCACAAAGTAAAGAGAGATAGAGTAAGAGCCAAGGGAACAAGCGCAAACAACAATATATGTTTCAAGGTTCGAGCACCCAGCTCTACATCCCTGCTTTCACACAGAAGGATTTTAAGTCCACTAGCTTGTCCACAAAGGACTCCCACAAAGGGAACCTCCACCGAGGATTTGGGGCAATAACAATTACAAGGAGTACCCAACTCCTCTCTGTTGGCCCAAGGTTACAATCACCCGTGTTTAGTGTGTTTTGATGATTACAAAACATATTAGTTATTTGTACTAATAAAGTTTGTTGTTTAAGTGTGTTTCAGGGTTCTAACCAAACTAGAAGGGTTCTTCCCTAAAGAAAAGTGTTTTGGACTCAAGTCAACTCATTCTGGGCTCAAGAATCAAGTTTTGAAGATCATATGGTGAAAGCCCTCTTGAAGCACTTGTAGTACTTAGAACCAATGTAAGAAATAGGTTGTTAAAGTTTGAGTTTTGGAAATTGGCTCTAGGATACACACACACACACATTTTTAATACAAGTTTTCAAGTTAAAGTTTTTGTTTCTAAGTTTTTCTCATGACTTGACAAATATACATGACTCCAAGTTTTACAAAGACATATATCATATTTAAATCATGTATATTCTTTTCATCATAATACTTAGATATCCTTTACTACAAAATATTTTTTACAACAAAAAATTCCAGGTCCTGCTGCTGTTTTTCTGTTTCAGGCAAGACCGGCCGACCGGCCCGGTCGACCGGCGCCTGTACCAGGACGTGCACGCTTGTGCACGTCTGTCGGCCGACCGCTCGGGTCGACCGACTGTAAGCAGTTGCTCTCGGGTTTTCTGGGTCGACCGCCCCGGTCGACCGCCCGAAGAAAACTGTGTTTTCTCTTAGAGGACGGTCGATCGGACCGGTCGACCCGAGCCCAACGGCTCTTTGCCAGCAGAGCTGGCGGCCGACCGGCCCGGTCGACCGCCAGGCCTGCAAAAGCCCAACGGCTCTTTCCTCTTTTGTGCAATTCTGAAATCTGTTTTATTGATCTGTTTTAGTAGGCTTTTTCTGAGGTTTTAGAGAACTTTTTCAGGTCAAATAAAATTAAAATAAATTGTTTTTAACCTATTTCTCTCCCTATAAATAGAGGAGAAGAGTCTCTTGCAAAATACTAAGAAAAATCCTCAAGTTTTCATAATTTTCAAAAAGAAAAGAAAAGTGTTTAAGCTCTTCATCTCCAACTCTTTCTTGAGCTTGTTTTCAGTTGTGTTCTCTAGCAAAAATCATCTCTACAACTGAGTTTTCTCACTACACTTCTTAGAGCCAAAAATTCCTTACTCATTCTATAAGGAAGTTATAAAAGAGTGAGATATTGTAAAGAGTTTAAGTGATCTTGTTGTGATCACTTTGGTTACTTGTTCCTCTTCTTGTTCTTGTGGAGACACCTCTTCGGTAGAGGTTATTGTACTTGGTGGAGCTCGGTGCTCGGGTCTTCGGTAGACCGTTGTAATCGTCCTCGGTGGATAGTGGAAACCCTTCACGGAGGTGAAGGCGGGGAGTAGAGCGGTGGCTCGAACCTCGAAACAAATATCTTGTGTTTGCGATTGCCTTGTGTCAACTCTTGCTTTTAATTTCTCTTGCACTCTATTGCTTTTAATTACTTGCTTGTGATCTTGTTTCTTTCTTTGTGCTATTACTTCAATTTTGTGATACTTGTGATATCTTGTGTGCATTTCATCATTGCATATTATTCATCCTTTGTTCGATCAATTCTCATACAACAAGGTTGCATTGCACACCTCTAACCCATTCAAGGGGAATTGGGAGGAAGGAGTTCAGAACCTCTCACGGGGTATTCGGCTCTTAGTCTTGTTTTGAGAGATCGTTGCATCATTCATCCATCTTAGTTTTAAAATGATTGTTAGATTAGCAATTACACCTATTCACCCCCTCTAGGTGTTTTTCAATTGGTATCAGAGCTTGGTTACTAGGCTCTTGGCTTAACAACCCTAGAGAGATCCTAATATTGCTAATCATTTCATTCATTCTCACTTAGTAAAGATGGCCGATGGTATTAAGACACCCCCTAAGTTTGACGGACTTAACTTTCCCATATGGAAGGTTAAGATGACCGTTTTCTTGCAATCTCTAGGTAGTCGAGTTGCAAAGGCTGTGACCAAACCCTTTAGTGCACCCCCCGGTGATGAATCCACTTGGTCCGAAATAGAGACCAAAGAATTTGATGCCAATGCTAGGGCTCACTATGCACTTCTTCAAGCACTTAATGATGATGATATAGTTAGAGTTATTCATTGCAAGTCCGCATATGAAATTTGGACACATTTGCTAGTTACACATGAGGGGACTTCACAAGTGAAGAGGGTTAAAATAGACCTTCTTCGGTCCCAATATGAGAATTTTTGCATGCAAGAAAACGAAACCATAGATGATATGGTTACAAGATTTACAAAGATCACTAATGGACTTTCTTCTCTAGGTGATGCTATCGACAACGATCAAAGAGTTAGAAAGATCATCGGGCTCTTCCTCCTTCATGGGAAGTAAAAGCAACCACCTTGAAGGAACTCAATGACAAGGAGGAGATGAAGCTAATTGGTCTCATTGGGAACCTCAAAACCCATGAGATGGAGAGGAAAGTAAGGGAGGACATGGCTCCTTCCAAGAAGAAGACTATAGCCTTCAAAAGTCAATCCACACACTCCGACGAAGACGATGAAGAAGAAGAAGATGACGAAGAGCTCTCACTTCTTGTGAAGAACGTCCGGAGGATGTACAACAAGGCTAAATTTCAAGGAAGAAGGAGATGGCAAGGAGGTAAAGAAGAAAGGAAGATTATTTGCTTCAATTGTCAAAGGCCGGGACACATAGTGGCGGAGTGTCCGGATAAAGTAAAGCCTTCCACCTCCAAGAAGCCCTACAAGAAGAAGGCAATGAAAGCTACATGGGATTCCGAGAGCGAATCCGAGGAGGAAATCGACACCGCCAACATGTGCTTCATGGCCAATGAAAGCACAAGCAAGGTAACCCCTTCCACTTCACCTAATGATGAACTTTCCATGGATGAACTAGGAGAAGCTTTTGTAGAATTATCACATAACTATGATTTTCTTAAGAAAAAGTATTTAAAAATGAAAAAGGAAAATGAATCTCTTAATCATCAAGTTTTTACTCTTTCTAAAGAAAAAGATGAATTACTTTCCACTCTTGTTTCCACCCAAAAAGATTTTGACAAATATAAGATTTCTTGTAAAGGCAAGTCCCCACTAATTGATTCTAATGAGATTACCATGCTTAAAGAAAGAATAGACTCATTAGGAATTGTTTTGAAAAATTGCGAGTTTGATAAGAAGAAGATAGAGGCCATGTTTCCTAAGAAACAAGCCCCTAAGAAAAATGTTTACCATGCTCATGCTCATGTTCATACCACATAACCTTTACATCGTGGCAAACCCCCAAGACATGCTCACACTTCACACACACATCATGCATTTATGTATGGAAGAGTGTTCTCATGTTCACATTGTGGGCGGAAAGGGCACTTAGCTAATTTTTGCTATGATAGATTAAGTGCATCTTGTCATAATGTTTGGGTTCGAAATACTAACTTTCAAGGACCCAAGAAAATTTGGGTACCAAAGTCAACAATTTTGTTAAATAATGTAGGTACCTTCCAAGGCCCAACGACGTAGAGGATTGTGGTATCTTGACAGTGGTTGCTCAAGCCACATGACTTGGGACATCAACAACTTTGCAACCCTATCAAGATACCATGAAGGTGGCACCGTCACCTTCGCAGATGATGCCAAGGGTAAAATCATCGGTATTGGTAATGTAAAACTCGGCACATCCCCTTTAATTGAGAATGTTGTTTTAGTTGATGGCCTCAAGCATAACCTCTTGAGTGTTAGTCAACTTTGTGATAAAAGTTTTGATGTAGTTTTTGATAATGTAGCTTGTAAAGTAATTGATAGAATTTCTAATACTTGTGTGTTTTCTGGTTTTCGTGAAAGTAATGTTTATATGATAGATATGTTTAATATGTCTTGTAATATTACTTGTTTAAAAGCCCTCGATGACGACTCTTGGTTGTGGCATAGAAGATTAGGCCATATTTCATTTGACCATATATCTAGGTTAAACACAAAGGAAATGGAGAAAGGTATTCCTTGCTTGAGTTTTGAAAAGGACTGAGTTTGCGACGCATGTCAATTTGGGAAACAAACTAAGTCTTCTTTCAAGTCAATTAAGGATATCATGACATCACGTCCTTTGGAGCTAATTCATATGGATCCTTTTGGCCCAACACAAACCAAAAGTCTAAGTGGGAATAGATTTGCATTTGTTTTGGTTGATGACTTTTCACGGTTTACTTGGGTTTTCTTTCTTGAACACAAAAATCAAGCATTTTCATATTTCCAATCTTTTAAGAAAAGAGTTGAAAAGGAAAAAGAGTCTTCAATTTAAGAATAAGAAGTGATAGAGGAGGTGAGTTCATTAACCTACCCTTTACCACTTTTTGTGAAGAACATGGAATTAAGCATGAACTTTCTTGTCCTAGAACTCCACAACAAAATGGAGTAGTTGAACGGAAAAATCGAACTTTACAAGAGATGGCTAGGACAATGCTAAGTGAATATGGTCTACCACATTATTTGTGGGCCGAGGCCGTAAATACATCATGCTATATATCAAATCATGTTTTCTTGTGTAAAAATACTTCAAAGACTTCTTTTGAAATGTACTTTTCTAGAAAACCAAATGTTTCATATTTCAAGGTTTTCGGATGCAAATGTTTTGTTTTAAATACAAAAGATAATTTAGGAAAATTTGATGCTAAAGCTTATGAGGCAATTTTTGTGGGTTATTCTAATACTAGTAAAGCTTATAGAATCTTCAACAAATCATCTTTAACTATTGAGGAATCTATACATGTTAAGTTTGAAGAATCTAACTTGTTTGTTAAGAATGTTGTAGAAATAGATGCTTTGGATGAAGGCTTGGAGAAAGTGACCTTGGAGGATACACCTACTATGGGAGACAAGCCAAAGGATGATGAAGGAAGTCAAGCTAAAGTAGAAGAGGCTCAAGGAAATGAAATTCAATCAATTGAAGAGGAGCCTACTCAACAACTTCCAAAGGATTGGAGATACAATCCTCATCATCCCAAGGACCTCGTCATAGGTGAAGTATCAAAAGGGGTAACCACTCGCTCTAAACTTCATGATTTTTGTGAACATTATGCATTTATTTCTCATGTTGAACCCAAGAACGTCCTCGAAGCCAAGGCTGATTCATATTGGTTGCTAGCCATGCAAGAGGAACTCAATCAGTTTGAGGGCAACCAAGTTTGGCACCTTGTTCCTAGGCCCCACGATAGACCAACAATTGGTACTAAGTGGATCTTTAAGAACAAGTTGGATGAATCGGGTAACGTTGTTAGGAATAAAGCTAGGTTAGTTGCCCAAGGTTACACTCAAATCGAAGGAATAGATTTTGAAGAAACCTTTGCTCCCGTAGCACGGCTTGAAGCCATACGGATGACACTAGATTTTGCCTCATATAAAGATTTTAAATTGTTTCAAATGGATGTCAAAAGTGCTTTTCTAAATGGTTTTATTGAAGAGGAGGTGTATGTTGAACAACCCCCCGGGTTTGTTGATCCTACACATCCGGATTTTGTGTTTAAATTAGATAAAGCTCTTTATGGTTTAAAACAAGCCCCTAGGGCTTGGTATGAAAGACTTTCTTCATTTTTGATTTCAAATGGTTTTAAGAAAGGTAAAATTGACACCACTTTGTTTACAAAACATGTAGAAAATGACATTCTTATTGTGCAAATTTATGTAGATGATATTATTTTTGGTTCTACTAATGAATCTCTTTGCCAAGCTTTTGAATCATGCATGAAGGATGAATTTGAAATGTCTATGATGGGGGAACTCAACTATTTCCTTGGACTCCAAATCAAGCAAAGGAAGGACGGGATCTTCATCAATCAAGCCAAGTACACAAAGGAACTCATCAAGAGATTCAGACTTGAAGGCGTTAGAGTGAGCAAAACTCCCATGGCAACAACCACAAAGCTTGATAAGGATGAACAAGGTAAAAGTGTAGACATTAAACTTTATCGTAGCATGATTGGTAGTTTATTGTATTTGACGGCTAGTAGGCCGGATATCATGTTTTCCGTTTGTCTTTGTGCTCATTTTCAATCATGTCCTAAGGAGTCTCATTTAGTAGCGGTAAAACGCATTATTAAATACCTTAAGGGCACTATTGAAATGGGTTTGTGGTATCCGAAAACCGGACTATTTGATATGAAGAGTTTTTCGGATGCCGACTATGCGGGTTGTAGGGTAGATAGGAAGAGCACAAGTGGAACATGTCAATTCTTAGGTAATTGTCTTGTATCTTGGTCTTCCAAAAAGCAAAATTTGGTAGCCCTATCAACCGCCGAGGCGGAGTATGTTGCAGCCGGAGCTTGTTGTGCACAAGTTCTTTGGATGAAACATACTCTCCTCGACTATGATTTACACTTTGATCATGTTACAATATTTTGTGATAATACTAGTACAATTCACATGACAAAGAATGCAAATCAACATAGTAAAACCAAACACATTGACATTAGGTATCACTTTCTTAGAGATCATTATGAGAAAGGTGATATTGATATTGATTATGTTTCTACCGATTTTCAACTTACCGATATTTTTACTAAACCATTAGATTATACTAGATTTTCCTTTATTTGTGGTGAGTTGAATGTTTGCATTATGGATTCTTAAAGAAAAATCTCTTTTGTTTTGTTTGTTTTGTTTAACCCTTTTTGATGTATGACAAAAGGGGGGAGAAAAAGTATAAGTAAAGTATAAGTGTGTTTGTTGTTTTGTTTGTTTATTGTGTATTTTGATGTATTTAAGATGCATTTGAGTTTTTAACAAAACTATGTGCCTTATGTATTTAGCTCTTCATTGACATTATTGATACATAGCATTATTTGAGGGGGAGCTTTCCAAGCTCTTCTTCTATTTTTGTTTAAATAACCTATATGTTTTGTCATCATCAAAAAGGGGGAGATTGTTGGCCCAAGGTTACAATCACCCGTGTTTAGTGTGTTTTGATGATTACAAAACATATTAGTTATTTGTACTAATAAAGTTTGTTGTTTAAGTGTGTTTCAGGGTTTTAACCAAACTAGAAGGGTTCTTCCCTAAAGAAAAGTATTTTGGACTCAAGTCAACTCATTTTGGGCTCAAGAATCAAGTTTTGAAGATCATATGGTGAAAGCCCTCTTGAAGCACTTGTAATACTTAGAACCAATGTAAGAAATAGGTTGTTAAAGTTTGAATTTTAGAAATTGGCTCTAGGATACACACACACACATACACATTTTTAATACAAGTTTTCAAGTTAAAGTTTTTGTTTCTAAGTTTTTCTCATGACTTGACAAATATACATGACTCCAAGTTTTACAAAGACATATATCATATTTAAATCATGTATATTCTTTTCATCATAATACTTAGATATCCTTTACTACAAAATATTTTTTACAACAAAAAATTCCAGGTCCTGCTGCTGTTTTTCTGTTTCAGGCAAGACCGGCCGACCGGCCCGGTCGACCGGCGCCTGTACCAGGACGTGCACGCTTGTGCACGTCTGTCGGCCGACCGCTCGGGTCGACCGACTGTAAGCAGTTGCTCTCGAGTTTTCTGGGTCGACCGCCCCGGTCGACCGCCCGAAGAAAACTGTGTTTTCTCTTAGAGGACGGTCGACCGGACCGGTCGACCCGAGCCCAACGGCTCTTTGCCAGCAGAGCTGGCGGCCGACCGGCCCGGTCGACCGCCAGGCCTGCAAAAGCCCAACGGCTCTTTCTTCTTTTGTGCAATTCTGAAATCTGTTTTATTGATCTGTTTTAGTAGGCTTTTCTGAGGTTTTAGAGAACTTTTTCAGGTCAAATAAGATTAAAATAAATTGTTTTTAACCTATTTCTCTCCCTATAAATAGAGGAGAAGAGTCTCTTGCAAAATACTAAGAAAAATCCTCAAGTTTTCATAGTTTTCAAAAAGAAAAGAAAAGTGTTTAAGCTCTTCATCTCCAACTCTTTCTTGAGCTTGTTTTCAGTTGTGTTCTCTAGCAAAAATCATCTCTACAACTGAGTTTTCTCACTACACTTCTTAGAGCCAAAAATCCCTTACTCATTCTATAAGGAAGTTGTAAAAGAGTGAGATATTGTAAAGAGTTTAAGTGATCTTGTTGTGATCACTTTGGTTACTTGTTCCTCTTCTTGTTCTTGTGGAGACACCTCTTCGGTAGAGGTTATTGTACTTGGTGGAGCTCGGTGCTCGGGTCTTCGGTAGACCGTTGTAATCGTCCTCGGTGGATAGTGGAAACCCTTCACGGAAGTGAAGGCGGGTAGTAGAGCGGTGGCTCGAACCTCGAAACAAATATCTTGTGTTTGCGATTGCCTTGTGTCAACTCTTGCTTTTAATTTCTCTTGCACTCTATTGCTTTTAATTACTTGCTTGTGATCTTGTTTCTTTCTTTGTGCTATTACTTCAATTTTGTGATACTTGTGATATCTAGTGTGCATTTCATCATTGCATATTATTCATCCTTTGTTCGATCAATTCTCATACAACAAGGTTGCATTGCGCACCTCTAACCCATTCAAGAGGAATTGGGAGGAAGGAGTTCAGAACCTCTCACGGGGTATTCGGCTCTTAGTCTTGTTTTGAGAGATCGTTGCATCATTCATCCATCTTAGTTTTAAAAAGATTGTTAGATTAGCAATTACACCTATTCACCCCCCTCTAGGTGTTTTTCACTCTCCTTACAAACACAACCTCCTCCTTGAGGCACAACTTCAAGCCAACAAACAATAACCTCACAACTTGAGGGATTAGTACAAAACAACATAAGGATCACCTCATAACTTGAGGGATACAACCCAAATGCACAACCTCCTCAACACAATGAGGGAAAGGCACAAAGCCAAGCAAATGAAGGGTTTTCAACTTGGTGGTCTAAACAACAACCACAAACAATTTCTTTCCCACACAAGAATCCTATAGAATGAGATAGTAGATGTAGCTCAAGTGTGGAGAAAATCAAAGGAATGGAAATCAAAATCACAAAGAAAAATCCTTGGGAAAACTAGAAACCAAAGTGAAGAAGTTTAACCAAACACTTTTCCCAAAAACCTTTTTCTTTGATTTTCCAAACCCTAGAAAAAACACCAAATAGATTGTTCAATTTAAAGCCCAAAAACTTCTTTTGATTGCTGTGAAAACACAAGAGAGTCAGGAAAAATTCGCACAAAAAATCTTATGGAAAAACTCTTTCTAATGGGGTATTTATAGGCCATTTGGAAAACTAGCCGTTGGCAGCAGAAACTGCCAGAAATGACCTACCGGTCGACCGCTCGGTCGACCGGCCAACGGTCACATTTTGACCGTTGGCAGCAACCGGTCGACCGCCCAGTCGACCGCCCAGAAATGCACTGCTCTCTGGTCCGGTCGACTGGTCGGTCAACCGTCCCGAGTGTCTGCCAGACGTGCACAGGGCTGTGCACGTCGGTCGACCGTCAGGTCGACCGGCCCTTGGTTCGGTCGACCGTGCGTCGACCGACTTGACCTGTCAGCCACTGTTCTGGGTCAGAAAAACAGGGTAAAAATTATTCTAATAAATTCATAAAAACTTGTAAAAATACACAAAAATAGTTTTATCATTTTATTTTGAAATACAAACTTGTGATAAAAATTTCATCACAAATAACAACCATTTCAAAATATTTTTGTGTCTTATCATTTTTACCAAAATCCAAAACTTGTATTTTCTAAAACTTAGATTTTTAAATAGAAAATACGTTTTGTCCAAAACTTATCCAAATACAAAAACATGATATTAAACAACATTTAGGCATGATGTATATGGATATAATCCTATATACATGAAACATATATATATATATATATATATATATATATATATATATATATATATATATATATATATATATATATATATATATATATATATATATATATATATATATCCATGTTTTTGACTTTAATTCCAAAATATGTTTTGTCAAAAATACCAAAACATAAAACACATGAATATGTAAGTCAAAACTAAGTTTGTCTAGAAAGTTAAGCATGCATGTATATAGAACAAATCTAATATACATTAAACCATGTAAACTTGTTTTGATCTATTTATTCATGAAACCAAGATCGGTTAAACCAAAAACGAAAAAACCGAAAACTAATATTCATAACATGAAACGTGTGTGTTGTGAACTTGAGCATATCATACTATTCTAATCTTTTACAATTTGGATCTAAACACAAAACTAAACTAGGTACCGATGTCTTCTTGTAGAGCGCAATCTCCAAGCCGACTCGATCCAAAACTCTTTGATCCACCGAGCAAGTGCTATATATGATCTATGACGCTCGGGCTCTTGAATCAACATGTGAAAGCTTCCAAATCATCTTGTTGAAGCTAATTACTAACTAATAACTTGATTAATGATCTGAAACTAAATAACACAAGATTATTAGTATACATAACTATATGAGTTAATCATCATCAAAACTAGAGTGGAAGGCCTTTGGGCCAACAATCTCCCCCTTTTTGATGATGACAAAACTCATGGAGTTATATATGCACGGATTAAAGTTAAGCTTCAAAGAAGCTCCCCCTTAACTCATGCATAAACATAAAAAATAAATATATGCAATGAATATTAAACATGTGCATGCATAGTCATGCATAAAACAATAAAATAAAACTTGTTCTTATATCAATTGAAATCGCTATGATGCCAATTGAAATTGTCAAAATAAAATATGTTCTAGATACCAATTAAAACAATTAAAACATCTAGATACTACCTAAAACATGTTCTAGATATCAATTAAACTTAATATATGCAAAACATAGTATGCATATATGAACTCAAATATTTCTCCCCCTTTTTGTCAATCATCAATAAAGGGGTAAAAACTAAAAACAATTCAAGAAAATCTTCTCCCCCTTTTTGTCTAAAACAAAAATATCAATAAGGGGTTAAATCAAACATGATACTAATTAAAAATGTGTCAATGAAGTGCATATATGAAATGCCTATTGAAATGAGTATAAAACAATTCAAGAAATCCCTATATCAAATGATACCAATTGAAATAAAGGTAAACGATGCATTGAAACAAATCATATAAAACATTTTTATATGAAAACATATATCAATCGAAAACAAAAATCTTGATACCAATTGATAAGTAAATAAATAACATACCAATTTTAAGTAAACAATCTTGATATGAATTTTGAATTCCAATTGAAATTTTAAACATAACAAATTTTGAATTCCTAAACATAAATCTTGATACCAATTGAAATTATTATTCTTTAAGGCATAAGATACCAATAGAAATTTTTCTATCATAAAGCAAGAGAGTGGACTACAAACTCAATGGTAAAACAAAATACCAATTGAAAAATGAAAATTGAAATTTCTTCCCCTTTATGAAATACAAACTAAACACATGTATAAGCTTGAATTAAGATACCAATTGAAAAGTGAATCAATTGAAACAATGTTGAAGCTCAAGGTATTGGGTTATGCTAAAGCTTGAGTAAACAAAACTAAAATATGTGATATTTTTGAACACAAACAAACCATATATATATATGTATGAAAGATTAGATACCAATCGAAATTGATACTATTTGAAATGTGAGCATACATACATACAAAGATATGAGTATACAAAGAAATATCAATTATTGATACCAATTGAAAGAGTCCAATGATACCAATAGAAGCAACCAATAAGATCAAATATATATCTCATATTCCTATCCTCCCAATCATGTTCAAGTTTAAAATGATTTTCAATATAAAGCATACATGAGCATGATCTCCCATCCAACCGCCCGTAGAAGGTAGGGGTTTTCAAAAATTAGATTTGGAAAATATAGTATGTTTGAAAACATCTACCATGAGAAGAATACGAACTAGTTAAATGGGAAATCTTGTTAACTAGTACGAAATCCTTCAAGCAAGGAACAAAAACAAAATTATTTTTCATGAAACACATGTAATTCACATGATCATTAAACACTCAAAATCCATAAAGCCCATATCATAGTCTCATGAAAACAAATCATGAGTAAACTAATAAAGTGAGTGTACAAGTATAATATGACACATATCAACATGAAAATATTCAATTAAGCTCATATGAAATTCCTTAAAAACATGAAAACATAAAAAAAAACTAGATTTTCATTACCAATTGAAATTACCTAAAAACATGAAAATCATCAAAACGATTTAAACTTCAAGGCATATGTATGTCATGTACAAACTAAAGTATACATACATATCCTAAACATAATGAGTCCACAAAAGTATATGCATGAAGGCACGTGGCTCAAGGATGTACATGTATAATCAATAGTTTAGACAAGATAGATATATACATGAAGTTAAAACACATGATCATAGAAACATATTCAAAATGAGGAATACAAGTTAGAATGCATGAATCATCAAAACTAGAGTATACTAGCACATCTAATGGGTACAAATAGGCATTCAAGTACAAACATAAAGAGAGTTACTTGTGGCCCATTCTATGTACAAGTATAAATCCTAGTTTTCATGAAAACTAACATCTAAACATATATTCAAGTCATGAAGCATAAAATGACACATAAATCAACATGAAAATCATAAACATGATCATTATGTAAATCCACATGCTATTAGAGTTATTATGCATATCATAGCTCTAATAATCATGGCATATAACATCTTAATCAAAACATTAAGCATTGAAGAAAATCATAAGCACACATATGTTCATTATGTGTATGCACATGTATTAGATTTAGGGCATACATATTAGTTTAAAAACAAAGTGAGAACACAAAGATAGGTCCATGGGTGTCTCAAATAACTAACATGTATAACACTAATCTAATTATCATAGCATAAACATAATAAACAATAAACCAAGACATGTTATGAAATGATGAACATGAAAAGTATGCAAATGTACACAGGAGTTAGAGATCGATACCAAAACCGATGAAGGCACTTCTCTAGTTCTCCAAACCAATGGTGGTCCTCCTCCACCAAACTTCCCTTGAAAGTGATGCATCCGAATTTGTTTTCTTTAAGCATGGAACGCATCCACTCCAAGGCACCGCTACTCTTACGTGATGCGAGAGCCCACACCTACATCAAACATTTTAGAGGTGGTCTTTGGTACCCATTTTCTTTTGGGTCCATAGGGGTTAGTATCTTTCCTAACCCAAATAAGATTATTTGATAAACTTTCAATATGTAAACGATCATAGCAAAATCTAGTAAGGTGGCCTTTTCGATCACAATGTGTACACGTGTACTCATGGGCATACATAGTGTGAAGTTTGTGATTGTGATGAGCATGTGTATGCCGTGATGGGTGTGCATGCAAAGATGGACCTTGTTTCTTACGAACCAAGGTTTCCAAGCGTGTATGATTTAAAGTACATTGGCTCAAAGTGGAGCCCAAACAATCAACACTTTTCTTCAAAACATTTATATCATTTTCAATACTAGAAGATAAAGTGGAGCATGCAATAGGAGTGCTAGAAGAAGAAGCTACACTAGCATGGCAAACATGAGAATCTATATCAAATTTTAAAGATTCATTTTTCTTTAAAACTAAATCCAATTCTTTTGTGATGAAATCAATTTCATTTTTCAAAACAAGGTTATCTTTTAAAACAAAATTCAATTTTAAAGATAAAACCTCATTGTTTTTCACAACATCATCATAATCATTTTTGCTTTTTAAAACATCAATTTCTTTTAGGGTAAGGTCTAGTTGAGATCTTAGTGAGTCACGTTCACTAGTAATCTCTTCCTTCTCTTGCAAAACCGATTCAAAAGTTGAGCACAAATCCTTCATTTCCTCTTTTAAATCAAAGTTCTTCTTTTTCAAAAGTTCATATTTTTCTAAGAATTTTTCAAGCTTTGAGGCAAGTTCTACATTCAAATTTTGAACTTCTAAACACCCATAGCAATATGAACTAGAGCTATCATCTAGTTGAGAATCCGATTGTACCTCAAGGGAGTCTTTCCCTTGGACCATGAGGCAATGCTCGTCGGACTTGTCTCTCCTAGATCTCCTCAACTTGTTAATGATCCTTGGAAGCTCGGGAGAAGTCAATATGCTCCAAACTGCAAAAGCAGAATCATAATGATCAAACACATGTAGAAGATCTTCATTAAGAGATGCTCTAAGTGTTTTAAGTGCTAATGCATTTGCCTTTTTATACTTGCTATGATTTGGGTAGGATTCATTAGTAGTGGCTTGATAAACTAGATGTCCTAGGGTTTTCAAATGACTACTCATATTGGCCTTCCAAACATCAAGTCTAAAAAAGTCAAACATAGGAGGGCTATCCATGAGTTCAACTATATTTGTGCAAAATGAAAATGCAAATGAAGATTAGCAAACCAAGATCTCACTCCTAGGTAGTTAAACCTAAATATCAGGAGCGGAGGCTCTGATACCAATTGAAATCACCTAAAGGGGGAGAATAGGTGATAATACTAATCTAATGAACTTAATGCGGAATTTAAAAACTAATTGCAATAGACAAGAGATGCACACTCAAACAAGCCAAGCAAATAAATATGAATGAACAATATAAATTGATGCAAGGCACAAAGTAAAGAGAGATAGAGTAAGAGCCAAGGTAACAAGCGCAAACAACAAGATATGTTTTGAGGTTCGAGCACCCAGCTCTACATCCCCGCCTTCACACAGAAGGATTTTAAGTCCACTAGCTTGTCCACAAAGGACTCCCACAAAGGGAACCTCCACCGAGGATTTGGGGCAATAACAATTACAAGGAGTACCCAACTCCTCTCCTTACAAACACAACCTCCTCCTTGAGGCACAACTCCAAGCCAACAAACAATCACCTCACAACTTGAGGGATTAGCACAAAGCAACACAAGGATCACCTCATAACTTGAGGGATACAACCCAAATGCACAACCTCCTCAACACAATGAGGGAAAGGCACAAAGCCAAGCAAATGAAGGGTTTTCAACTTGGTGGTCTAAACAACAACCACAAACAATTTCTTTCCCATACAAGGATCCTATAGAATGAGATAGTAGATGTAGCTCAAGTGTGGAGAAAACCAAAGGAATGGAAATCAAAATCACAAAGAAAAATCCTTGGGAAAACTAGAAACCAAAGTGAAGAAGTTTAATCAAACACTTTTCCCAAAAACCCTTTTCTTTGATTTTCCAAACCCTAGCAAAAACACCAAATAGATTGTCCAATTTAAAGCCCAAAAACTTCTTTTGATTGCTGTAAAAACACTAGACAGTCAGGAAAAATTCGCACAAAAAATCTTATGGAAAAACTCTTTCCAATGGGGTATTTATAGACGATTTGGAAAACTAGCCGTTGGCAGCAGAAACTGCTAGAAATGACCTACCGGTCGACCGCTCGGTCGACCGGCCAACGGTCACATTTTGACCGTTGGCAGCAACCGGTCGACCAACCGGTCGACCGCCCAGAAATGCACTGCTCTCTGGTCTGGTCGACCGGTCGGTCGACCGTCCCGAGTGTCTGCCAGACGTGCATAGGGCTGTGCACGTCGGTCGACCATCAGGTCGACCGACCCTTGGTTCGGTCGACCGTGCGGTCGACCGACCTGGCCTGTCAGCCACTGTTCTGGGTCAGAAAAACAGGGTAAAAATTATTCTAATAAATCCATAAAAACTTATAAAAATACACAAAAATAGTTTTATCATTTTATTTTGAAATACAAATTTGTGATAAAAATTTTATCACAAATAACAACCATTTCAAAACATTTTTGTGTCTTATCATTTTTACCAAAATCCAAAACTTGTATTTTCTAAAACTTGAATTTTTGAATAGAAAATACATTTTGTCCAAAACTTATCCAATTACAAAAACATGATATTAAACAACATTTAGGCATGATGTATATGGATATAATCCTATATACATGAAACATATATATATCCTTGTTTTTGACTTTAATTCCAAAATATGTTTTGTCAAAAATACCAAAACATAAAACACATGAATATGTAAGTCAAAACTAAGTTTGTCTAGAAAGTTAAGCATGCATGTATATAGAACAAATCTAATATACATTAAACCATGTAAACTTGTTTTGATCTATTTATTCATGAAACCAAGATCGATTAAACCAAAAACGAAAAAACCGAAAACCAATATTCAAAACATGAAACGTGTGTGTTGTGAACTTGAGCATATCATACTATTCTAATCTTTTACAATTTGGATCTAAACACAAAACTAAACTAGGTACCGATGTCTTCTTGTAGAGCGCAATCTCCAAGCCGACTCGATCCAAAACTCTTTGATCCACCGAGCAAGTGTTATATATGATCTATGACGCTCGGGCTCTTGAATCAACATGTGAAAGCTTCCAAATCATCTTGTTGAAGCTAATCACCAACTAATAACTTGATTAATGATCTGAAACTAAATAACACAAGATTATTAGTATACATAACTACATGAGTTAATCATCATCAAAACTAGAGTGGAAGGCCTTTGGGCCAACAAATATCTACCATAAAAAATTAATATTATTGCAATACTACATATAAATATCCACACATGATACTAGATGAATAAAAGAATGGAGCAAATACTGAGTCCAATGCACAGAATCATGGGAACAACTGGAATAAAGAATATCAAGAAAGATACAGACATTGGAAAATTGAGTAAAAAGAACTTTGAGCCCCTCGAGATGCTAGTGATCCTCTATAAATACCTGATCAGTAATAAATAGCCACATATCTGGATATGCAAATTTAGGGAGTTAGAACTCCTAGTGAATGTGTAAGAATAAAGGAAAAAGTGTATGTACATATAACGTGTGAGGATATGAAGATAATATATACTAGAATAAGAAATGATATGAAACAAAGTAAATAAATAGTAATGTGGATAGCACACAATAGAGTATATGTCTAGTCAGGTATCCAATCAGGTGTCTATCACAATTTATATATCAGGCGGGTAAAGTCAGTTAGTACTAGAGTCAGATGTCCAATCAGGTCAGGTGTCTCATAGGGTATCTAACATACATATATGTATCAAGTAAAGACAATCAGTAAAGTACATTATTATTTTTTATGTCAGCGAATACCAATTGTCACCTGTAATAGACGCATCCCATACTACGCCTATTACACGTGTCAATCGAGATCCTAAGTTATTAAAACTGATCAGTTGGAGACATTGTCCATACTTTAGGTAGGTCCTGTACATACCCGGGACCACAACCCAGACTCTTGGCGCTGAACCATGACCTACCACAAGGTAGTTAGGTAACATGTAATAAGAATAGGAACAAGACTAGGGCGTCAGGCACCTCACGGGAACCCTACAGTGAGACCCTCTTTCGACTACGCAACCTATATCCTAGGTCCACCCAAAATACAAATGTTGCCTCCTCCATCAGTTTCTCCAATCCCAGTATAAGTTGTTTAATGTCATGTTATTAGTTTATCAAGATTATTTAATGTGCGTGTTACTTAGATCACTGGGATAACTCGGTGATAGTCACGGTAACAACGTCAACATGTATAATCAGGATACCTAGATAACATGATATGTAGCAAGTATAATAGGAGAGTGTTGTTACCGTATAACGATATTTTCCCAGCAGCTACGATAACATGGACAATTTAGTTATCAGGTAGATGACATGTATAACAAATCAAGTTTTCAGGTAAATCATAATGTTCAGGATGAGTAATAACATGATGGTATGAATAGAATAATCCAGGCAATATTATATAATCAGCTCAGATCCTCAAAGTCATCGATGTATCTAAGTCCCAACATATAAAACATACTCATCTATATCTAATCAATCATCACTATCCAATCCAAAGAAGATTATAACTGTGGGATATCCTCAAGCTATATGAAATCTAGAAAGTCTTTTTATCCAATCTTCGATATTAATAAACATCATAACTCATATAATTTATCAGTGAATAGATCCAAATAAAATACTTGCAACTGATAATCCAAAATCAGTATTATATGATAGATCAAAATTAAGGTAAGGTATTCTCTCATATGATTAGAATCCAGTTATTATTGATTTCATCTAAATATAAATAAACATTCCATGTAAATCCCAAGTTGAACCCTAGGTCCATATATAAATTCAAGTATCAAGAGAAATCAATCTTCTAAATAAGGTAACATCTTATTTAATCCATCCTCACTGTTTAAATAAATTTCTGTCTGAACAATCATCAAATAAGTATCCGATAAATACCTCAAATAAATATACTATTTATCTATAAATATGAACCAGGCCAATCTCAAGATCAATCCAGTCACATCCTTAATTTATCACAAGTAGATCTAAACCCGAAACGGTTACACATTAAATGACATAAGTCCAATTTCACAATACTAAAATCCAACCATATACATCTGATGCTCAATATCAATAAATAACATCAAGAACTACCAAGTAACTCTAAATATCACTAAACATATAAGGAACTTATACCAGACAATTTAGCTCTCATCGACTCACCAATCAATCAACAAGTAATTATTATGCAAGATCCAATTCATCAAATAATTATCAGATAAATACTACACATGAGTGATGCTATATGTCCTCAGACATGAACTAGATCAGTCATTCTATAGATCGAAATAAGTCACAATCTGTGATTATACCACAACTAGTTCTGAGCCAATAACGTCGAACAACTAACACATTAAAGGATACTGAATGGCACTCAGGCAAGCTATATAATCAAAGTGAATACTCACTGCTACCTCATGAAATGATACGGATAATTATACTGGTATAATAAGGCTAATAATTATATGAAATAAAACAAGTAACACATATATATACTTCTAAGAATGGTGATGAGGAAATAAGAGCAAACACTAACAAATATCGTTTTAGTAAATTTTAGTAGCATAATTACATAACTATATAAAATTATCTATCACAAAATTCTTATTTAACTGAAAGAGAAAAAAGAACACTCACCTAAACTTGATCATAAGTGTTGGCGGCCCTTCACTCTAGTTTTGATGATAATTAACTCATGTAGTTATAGTTTACTAATAATCTTGTGATATTTAGTTTCAGATATTTGATCAAGATATTAGTAGGTGATTAGCTTCAACAAAGGTGTTTTGGAGCTTTCACATGGTGATTCAAGAGCTCGAGCGTCAAGTTCACATCTAGCACTCGGTTGGAGTCAAGCTGGTGGATCACGTTTGGATCGAGTCAACTTGACGATGGTGTTCTACAAGAAGATCTCAGTTTGTTTAGTTTAAGATTTAGTTTAGATCTTGTTGTAAAGATTAGATAGTGTTGATATGCTCAAGTTCACAATACACACACACAAGTTTTAAGTTTATTGATTTTTAGTTTTCGGTTTAACCAATATTGGATTTCATATCAAAAACATAGATATAATATCTTTCTTGTATATTGGATTCTATCCATATACAACATGCTTAAAAGTTGTTTCAATATCATGTTTTTGTATTTACATGTATTTTGGAAAAACCGAATTTTCATTTCAAAATCCTTGTTTCAGAAAATACAGGTTTTGGTATAAAGCAAATTTTCAATCTCACAAAAATGGTTCAAATAGTTTGAAATATATGTTGAATTTTTATCACACATATTTGTATTTCAAAGATATAATAAGAACTGATTTTTGTGAAATTTATGTGATTTTATGGGATTTAGTAGAAGATAAACAGAAAGTTTTTAAGTCCTATAAAGTCTGTACTGCCTGTCTGCCGGTCGACCGGGCCGGTCGACCGACGTGCACAAGCGTATACGCCAGCTTGAGCTGATGGACCAGTCGACCGTCCAGAGAGCTCTGTGTTGGCCCAAAGGCCTATCACCCTAGTTTTAATGATGATCAACTCATGAAGTTATATTTACTAATGATCTTGTGTTTAATTAGTGACAGATTCATTATCAAGATCTTAGTAGGTGCATAGCTCAACAAAGGACAAAATATCAAGATTTGGAGCTAGCACGGTGTGATCCAAGGAGCTTTTGGATCAAGCTTGGACCAAGTCAAGAAGATGAGAAGCCTTCAAGGGAAGACTTCAAGAAGATGAAGACTTGTGTCTAGGTATAAGATTTAGTTTTTAGATAAAATGTAAAGGATAGATAGTTGGTGGATTGCTCAAGTACATATACACACACACTCTTGATTTAGAATTGCTTTCATAAAAGATTTTTTGGTGTAGAAAAGATTTTTCTTTTTGGAAAAATACTTATTTGGATTTTGGTATTTTCTTATATTCATATCTTTAAACCAAAACCTTATTTAGAGCTTTATGACAAAAACATAGATATTTCATTATGATTGTGTAGTGGATCATATCCATACACACTATGCCTTAAAAGTATATCTTGTTTTTGTATTTGATGAAGATTTGGAAAATATGTTTTAGAAAATATTGTTTTAGAAAAATACAGTTTTTATCATGGGCCAAATATTTCCAAGTTACAAAAATAGTCCAATCTTTTATAACATGCCTTGATTTTGTGCAAGCATGTTTGTATATCAAAGTATATTGGTAAAACTATTTTTGTAGATTTTTATGTATTTTATGGGATTTTATTTAAGCCAAAAAGACAAACTTTTTATCTCAGAAAAACTGTTTCAGGCTTCAGCCAAGTCGACTAGTCGACTTAACTAGTTAACTATACCTGAAGTCGGTCGACCGGGCCGGTCGACCGACGTGCACAAACGTGCATGCCTGTGTGTACTGGTGGTCGGTCGACCGTGCCGGTCGACCGCTCTAGAGAGCAGTGCTCTCTGGAAAGTTCGGTTAACCGCACCGGTCGACCGTGGCTCCAACGGTCAGAAATCCGACCATTGGCGGTCGACCGGGCCGGTCGACCGGCAGTACTGACAGATCCCAACGGCTATATTTTTCTGGCCTATAAATTGGGGGTCTTGTCATTGTTTTCATACAAGATTTTAGGAGAGCCTTGAGCTAGTTTTTCCCAGTCTTTTAAAAGAGTTTTCTCCACATATTTGAGCGCTAATTCTTCCAATCAAAAGGGAAGTTTTATCAAGAGTGTTTAAAAGAAAGTCTTTGAGTTTTCCTCCACCTTTCACATCCTTGTTTTTCTCACACCACACTTGAGCATCCATTGATTATTCATCCTATAGGTGTGTTGTAGTGAGAGTGCTTTAGGTGATCAAAGTGTTGTGATCACCAAAGATCTCATCTTTGTTCTTTGAGGAGACGGGCAAGTGTGCTCGTCGTTGTTTTGAGTTCGGGTGCGGACTCGGTTGTTTGAGGTGCGGTCTCGGCGAGCCGGTGGGCTTGCGGTGTGTACGAGACTAGAGAGTCCGAGGGCTTGTAGGTGTTGCGGCACCGAGGAGAGATCCATTGGGATCTTGCATAGTGGAAATCCTTCGTGTGTCGAAGGCGGGGATGTAGAGCAAGTGTGCTCGAACCTCGAAACATACCCTTGTGTTTGCGATTGCCATCTCTCTCTCTCTCTCTCTCTCTCTCTCTCTCTCTCTATCTCCTTTATATCTTGCATAGCTTATATTGTCTTTACATTTACATGCTTGATATATGTTGTGTGCATAATTGATATATATATACTTGCGTGGGATTGTTGCTAACACTTGTATTCAACCAAGAGAGCCAACGCGGCACCTCAACCCATTCAAGGGGAATCTAGAGGAGTTTGTCCAGAGCCCTTCACGGGGAATTCGGCAACACTCTTTGGTTATACGTGGTGTTTAGTGTAAAAGGATTTAATTAGGTCATAATTGTTTTTAGCTTCCGCATTATTTGCATCATTCATCATTAAGTGACCATTAGATTAGCCATCACCTATTCACCCCCCTAGGTGATTTACAATTGGTATCAGAGCTTGGTACTCTGATTTTGGTCTAACAACCTAGAGTAAAAGATCCTTATTTTTAGGCTAATCACATATCTTTGTACACACACCATGGACTTCATGTCACCACCCATGTTTGACATTGCTAACATCCATATATGGAAGGTGAAGATGTCCTTGTACCTCAAAGCCTTAGGTTTTCATGTATATCTTGCCGCTACTAATAATGCATATTGTTTAGATGGTAAGAATTTTGAGGCTAATGAAAAAGCCCTTCATGCTATCAAGTCTACCCTAGATGATGTTTATTTATCTAGAGTTTCTAACTTTGATTCGGCTTTTGTAGTTTGGAATACCCTCATCTCCCTCGGTGAAAAAGATCAATACTATGCGGGGAGTGATTCGGACGTTGGGAGCGACACCTCCAACGTGTGCTACATGGTCCAAGGGGATAACCCCCTTGAGGTAACTACCGAATCCGATGATGAGGACATGTCATATGATGAGCTCACTTCATTTTGTCAAACTATTCTTGAAAAATATGACATGCTTAAGAAAGAAAATAAAAATTTGAAAAAGAATATTGCTTGCATGCATAAGGAACAAGATTCATTTAAATCTAAGATTGCATGCTTAGAAAAAGAAAATAAAGATTTGAAAAATGAAAATGTTTCCTTATTTTCAAAATTGAATGATTTGTGTGAAGGAAACAATACTTTGAAAAATAAAATTGATTTGGTGAAAAAACAAAAAGAAGATGTTTTTTAAGAAAATAAATCTTTGAAAAGAAAAATTTGTGAAAAAGAAAAAGATTTTGTTTCACAAAAGAAAAAGAAAAATGATCATATATCTCATCATGCTTTACATGCCACAACTAATGAGATTAAGAATTTGAAAAATAAAATGGATGGTTTGAGTTCAACTTTGAACTCTTGTGCTTTCAATCATTCTAGGTTGGAGTCAATGTTTTCAAAGAAACAAACTCCACATGTTCATGCACATCATACCCATCATGCATATGCTTATGTAGCACAACATGATCACACTCCTACACATAAGCATACTAAGGTGTACGTATGTACACATTGTGGCCGCAAAAGCCATTTAGCAAAATATTGTTATGATAGATTAGATCATTTTAATTTTGCTAAGAATAAAAGATTTTGGGTTCCTTACAACAAAGCTAACCCCCTTGGACCCTACAAGAAAATATGGGTACCAAAACCCCCACCATTTGCTTTTGATGTAGGTGAGGGCTCTCACAAAACGTGAGAGAATTGGTGCCTTGGTAGTGGATGCAATAGACTTGATGGACATACTTTTGGATGCACCGCTATCAAGGAGGTTTTGGTGGGAAAGACCACCATATTTGGAGCTTTGGAGTTGGTAACAATTTCTAAACTCCTACTTTTATGCACATGCTTTTAATTTCATATATCATATAGCATGTTCATATTTTTGTGCTTCATGTGGTATTTACATGCTTAGATGTAGAATGTGTCAAACTTGCTTTTATACATGTACACTTAGTGAGTATCAAATTGATTCATATACATTCACTCTTCATGCTCATTTGTACCCACTATATGCATATGTATAGACTAGTTTTGATGATTCTCATTTATACATGTTTTGCCAATTTCTTATGCTTTACTTCATGTATATGTATTTTTAATTCAAATCTAATAAATATACATGTATACCCGTGAGTCTCTTGCCTTAATGCAAACATCATTAATAAACTCTTTTAGATTTGGGATATGTATGTGTATTGTTAGGATTGGATTAATCATACATATACCATGAAGATTAGTGTTTTGATCTTTCGTGTTTTTTGTTAAAATGTGACTTATGATCTTTTTGAGCTTCATTGACTATTTTCATAAAAATGCTATTTACATGATCGTTTAACACTCACATTTTTATTAAAAATATTTTGAACCTTATAGACCAT
This sequence comes from Agave tequilana, assembly GCA_038442645.1. Taxonomy (NCBI): domain Eukaryota; kingdom Viridiplantae; phylum Streptophyta; class Magnoliopsida; order Asparagales; family Asparagaceae; genus Agave; species Agave tequilana. Next base: position 241,379 of record JAVJIF010030075.1, on the reverse strand, counting down.
GAGTGCTTAAATTTTTGTGTATCTAGTTATGTTTATGAAAAACATAAGATTTGATATATTTGAAGGATCTTTAACTAGTTTTCAAAAACAATTTATACTAGTTATTTATTCTTCAAATAATTTTTTGAGATTGACACATGATTCTAGTTTTCTCAAAATTTGATGCTTCATGATTTGAATATTAGTTTATATGTTAGTTTTTGTCAACACTAGGATTTATACTTGTACAAGTCGTGGGCCATAAATAAATCTATTTATATTTGTGCTTGAACGCTTATTTGAACCCATGAAATGTGCTTGTATTGCTTGGTTTTGATGATACATACATTTTTAAACTTATATTCCTACTTCTTGGATTTGATTCATGATCATGTGTTTTCATTTCATGTATATGTGTATTTTGCCAAACTTTAAGATATACATGTATACCTCTTGAGTCATTTGCCTTTAATGCAAATCTATTTATATGGACTCAATTGTGTTTAAGAGATATGTATGTATACTTATTGTGTTGTCAAAACATACATATATCTTGAAATATAATTTTTTTAATAAAAATTTTTGATGATTTTCATGTTTTCTTATTTAAAGGAATATTGAGCTTTATTGACATTTTCATGATACCATGTTCCACATAACACTAGTGCACTCACCTCTTTTGAAAATTTTATGGACTTCATGGATAATAGAGTGTTTTTAGTGTCATGTGATTTACTTGTGTTTCATGAAAAACATTTTTGCTTTATTCCTTACTTGAAGGATTTCGTACTAGTTTTAAAACATTTTTCTAGTGCAAATTCTTCACTTGGTAGAGTTTTTCAAACTAAGCTTATTTTCAAATCTATTTTTGAAAACCCCTACCATCTATGGGAGGATGGATGGGCGATTATGCCTTGTATGCTTCATTGAAAATCTTCTATCTTAAGCATATGAAGGGTGGTAGGTTATGAGATATACACTCGATTTTATTGTTATGTCAATTGGTATCATTGAATCGTTTCAATAGGTATCAATATGAACTTATTTTGTATATACTCATATTTTGTTTCTTATATATATGTATGTTTCAATTTCACTTGGTATACTCATTTCTCATACATATATATAATTTCCATGTGCTTAACTCACAATTGGCTCACATTTTTAAAAGCACAAAGTTTATGATAAAAAATAAAAAATTTTTTTTTTTATGTTTACTATTGATATCAAAATAAAAAAAATATATGTTGATTTGATATCTCAAAATGTGTTTTATTAAGTAAGTTCAAAATCTTAAAGAAAAAATTCAAAATGTTTGATTTGTATTTCCTATATGCAAGGAGAGCTTAACATCTCTCTTACATATGGATTCATGTTGAGTATATTATAAATTGAGGAGCTTGACAACTCTTCTTTATATGATATACGTGTGTAGGGGGAGCTTCACATCTCCTCTTATGCATTACATAATATGTGTTATGTGAGTTAGGCCTTGTCATCCCTTCTTCATGTAATGCATATGTGTAGGGAAGCTAACTTAGCGTCTTCCTCTTCATGAATGTATATCGCATATAAATCTTTATTGATTGATTTATATTACCCCTTCTTGATCTTTTTGTTTTTGACAAAAAGGGGGAGAAAATTTGTTTGATTTGATTTTACTTTGAACCCTTTGTTGATGATTGACAAAAAGGGGGAGAAGTATTTGAGTATATATGCATGTTTTCATTGCTTAAGGGGGAGTAGTATTTGTCTTCCTTGTTATTTATGCATATATGTTTTGTTTTGCAAATAGGAGAAAAAGATTTATTTTGTTTCATCTCCATCATTTGCATACATATTTATGAGCTTCATTGTCATATATTATTATTTATGTCTATGCATGAGTTAAGGGGGAGCTTTCTTGAAGCTTTACTTTAATCCATGCATATATAACCTCATGAGTTTTGTCATCATCAAAAAGGGGGAGATTGTTGGCCCAAAGGCCTATCACCCTAGTTTTGATGATGATCAACTCATGAAGTTATATTTACTAATGATCTTGTGTTTAATTAGTGACAGATTCATTATCAAGATCTTAGTAGGTGCATAGCTCAACAAAGGACAAAATATCAAGATTTGGAGCTAGCACGGTGTGATCCAAGGAGCTTTTGGATCAAGCTTGGACCAAGTCAAGAAGATGAGAAGCCTTCAAGGGAAGACTTCAAGAAGATGAAGACTTGTGTCTAGGTATAAGATTTAGTTTTTAGATAAAATGTAAAGGATAGATAGTTGGTGGATTGCTCAAGTACATATACACACACACACACTCTTGATTTAGAATTGCTTTCATAAAAGATTTTTTGGTGTAGAAAAGATTTTTCTTTTTGGAAAAATACTTATTTGGATTTTGGTATTTTCTTATATTCATATCTTTAAACCAAAACCTTATTTAGAGCTTTATGACAAAAACATAGATATTTCATTATGATTGTGTAGTGGATCATATCCATACACACTATGCCTTAAAAGTATATCTTGTTTTTGTATTTGATGAAGATTTGAAAATATGTTTGGAAAATATTGTTTTAGAAAAATACAGTTTTTATCATGGGCCAAATATTTTCAAGTTACAAAAATAGTCCAATCTTTTATAACATGCCTTGATTTTGTGCAAGCATGTTTGTATATCAAAGTATATTGGTAAAACTATTTTTGTAGATTTTTATGTATTTTATGGGATTTTATTTAAGCCAAAAAGATAAACTTTTTATCCCAGAAAAACTGTTTCAGGCTTCAGCCAAGTCGACTAGTCGACTTAACTAGTCGACTATACCTGAAGTCGGTCGACCGGGCCGGTCGACCGACGTGCATAAACGTGCACGCCTGTGTGTACTGGTGGTCGGTCGACCGCACCGGTCGACCGTGGCTCCAACGGTCAGAAATCCGACCGTTGGCGGTCGACCGGGCCGGTCGACCGGCAGTACTGACAGATCCCAACGGCTATATTTTTCTGGCCTATAAATTGGGGGGTCTTGTCATTGTTTTCATACAAGATTTTAGGAGAGCCTTGAGCTAGTTTTTCCCAGTCTTTTAAAAGAGTTTTCTCCACATATTTGAGAGCTAATTCTTCCAATCAAAAGGGAAGTTTTATCAAGAGTGTTTAAAAGAAAGTTATTAAGTTTTCCTCCACCTTTCACATCCTTGTTTTTCTCACACCACACTTGAGCATCCATTGATTATTCATCCTATAGGTGTGTTATAGTGAGAGTGCTTTAGGTGATCAAAGTGTTGTGATCACCAAAGATCTCATCTTTGTTCTTTGAGGAGACGGGCAAGTGTGCTCGTCGTTGTTTTGAGTTCGGGTGCGGACTCGGTTGTTTGAGGTGCGGCTTCGGCGAGCCGGTGGGCTTGCGGTGTGTACGGGACTAGAGAGTCCGAGGGCTTGTAGGTGTTGCGGCACCGAGGAGAGATCCATTGGGATCTTGCATAGTGGAAATCCTTCGTGTGTCGAAGGCGGGGATGTAGAGCAAGTGTGCTCGAACCTCGAAACATACCCTTGTGTTTGCGATTGCCATCTCTCTCTCTCTCTCTCTCTCTATCTCCTTTATATCTTGCATAGCTTATATTGTCTTTACATTTACATGCTTGATATATGTTGTGTACATAATTGATATATATATACTTGCGTGGGATTGTTGCTAACACTTGTATTCAACCAAGAGAGCCAACGCGGCACCTCAACCCATTCAAGGGAAATCTAGAGGAGTTTGTCCAAAGCCCTTCACGGGGAATTCGGCAACACTCTTTGGTTATACGTGGTGTTTAGTGTAAAAGGATTTAATTAGGTCATAATTGTTTTTTAGCTTCCGCATTATTTGCATCATTCATCATTAAGTGACCGTTAGATTAGCCATCACCTATTCACCCCCCCTCTAGGTGATTTTACACTCTGCTCTCTGGAAATGGCCCCGGTCGACCGGCAGAGAGCTCTGCTCTCTGTATCCAGTCTCGGTCGACCGGGCCGGTCAACCGGAGGCACAACGGTCAGAAATTTGACCGTTGGGTCACTCGACCAAAAGGGCAAAACAGCCCTTTCCAGCTACCAACGGGCATATTTGGATTGAGGCTATAAATACCTTATTCCTTGGCTAGTTTTGGACAAGAATTTGAAGAGCAAAATTTCTCACCTTTATAAGTGTTTTAATACAAGTTTTTCAAAGAGTTTTTAGAGCCAAAAGATTTTATCTTTTTGTTTTAAAGGGTTGGAAAAATCAAGAAAAGGAAAAGTCTTTGGGATTGATTTTTTGATCTTCATTTCCATTATATTCTAGAAGTTTTCCCAAAAGTTTTTCTTTAAGTTTTTGATTTCCAAACTCTTTGTTTTCTCACACTTGAGCCTATCTATCTATCCTATCTAGTCGGATCTATTTTGTCGGAAAATTGGTTTGTGGTTGAGAGAGATCACTAAGTGGAAAACCCTCCTTGATTTGTGATATCCCTCTAGTGAGGGTGATTGTGTTGACATCCCTCTAGTGAGAGGTGATTGTGGAGGTTATATTGGAATCCCTCAAGTGTGAGGTGATTGTGGCTGTGTGGCTTTGTACCTATCCCTCTTTTGTGAGGTTGATCATTGTTTGGCTAAGTGCCTATCCTTCTAAGTGTAGAGGTGATTGAGTTTGTTGTGCCTTGCCTCTAGTGAAAGGTTGTATTGATTGAGAGAGGAGTTATATACTCCCAGTTTGTATTTATCCAAATCCTCAGTGGAGGCTCCCTGTGTGGGAAGTTCTGTGTGGACGAGTTAGTGGAATCCTTCTGTGTGAAGGCGGGGACGTAGAGCTGTGTGCTCGAACCTCGAAACATATCTCGGTGTTTGCGTTTGATCCACTTTCTCTAACTCTCTCTCTCTTTTATATTGTGTATTGATTCATATTGTTCATATCATATACATGCTTGGTTTGTTTGTGTGCCATACTTGTGTTAACCAAGAGAGCTTCATATAGCACCTCAACTCTTATTCAGAGGAATCAAGAGGAGTTAGTTCAGGGCCCTTCACCGGGAATTTGGCTACACTCGTTGGTTACACTAAGTATGTTGCTTTAAGTTTTTAAATTCTGCATTATTTGTTATAGATTGGCCTTACACCTATTCACCCCCCTCTAGGTGTACTTTCAATTGGTATCAGAGCCTACGCTCCTGATATTAGGTTTAACCACTTAGGAGTGAGATCTTGGTTACTAATCTATCATTTGCATTTGCACACATGAATAACCCTCCCATGTTTAGTATCTCTAAAATTGATATATGGAAGGTTAGGATGAGTTGGCATTTAAAAGCCATAGGTTATAAAGTTTACCTTACCATTACCAAAGAATCTTAACTTAGTAATAGCATGCATATAGAGGCCAATGCACTAGCCCTAGAGGCACTTAGAAAATCACTTAGCAAAGAATATTTAAACATGATTTCTCATTGTGATTCCGCCTTTGCAGTGTGGAACATCTTAACCTCTCCAAAGCTTCAATTGCCAATCCAAATGGAGAAGGAATCTAGTGGAGAAGAATCTGACCAATGTTGCTTCATGGTCCAAGGGAATAACTCCCTTGAGGTACATTCGGATACTCAACTAGATAGTGCTAGTTCTTCTTGTGATGATCATGTTGATCCTGATGCATTGAATGAAGAGCTATCTATTGTTTGTGAGAACCTCTTTGAAAATATAAACTTTTGAAAAAGAAAACTTTTAAATTAACTAAAGAAAGTAAAGAGTTATTTTCTAAACTTGATATTGTTTTGCAAAGAAAAGATGAGATTTCTACTGAAAGGAATTCATTAAAATCCAAACTTGATCTTGCCCAAAAAGAAAATGAAATTTTGAAAAATAAAAATGATTGTGACATTGTTTTGAAGAAAAATGAAGCTCTATCTTCAAAACTTGATTTTGTTATAAAGAGAATGAATCTTTGAAAATAAAAATTGCTTTAATTTCAAAGGATTTGGATTTGGTTTCTAAGAAAAATATTTTTTTGAAAAATGATATAGATTCACATGTTTGTCATGCTAGTGTAGCTTCTTCATCTAGCATACCTATTGCATGCACCATCTCTTTTATAATTGAAAATGATATTTGTATGCTTAAGAAGAGTGTTGATTGTTTGGACTCCACTTTGAACCAATGTGCCATAAAATACACACGATTGGAATCCATACTTCGAAAGAAATAAGTTCTAAATATGCATGCACACAAATCACGGCATACACATGCTTCCCACGTTCACACTCATAACACTATGTATGCTCATGTGTACATTTGTACACATTGTGGACGTAAGGGCCACCTTACTAAGTTTTGTTATGATAGAGTACAAGATGTAAATTTAGCAAATAAATTTGTTTGGATTAGGAAAGGAGCTAACCCCTATAGACCCAAAAGAGTATGGGTACTAAAGACCACTCCTATTTTATTTGATGTAGGTGTGGGCTCTCACTTGACGTGAAAGTGATGGTGCCTTGAGTGTTGGTCCCGAGATGATGCCAAATGCGGAATTTTCTCTGTTGGCACTTATGGATCTAAACTACAAAGTCAACACAAATACTAAACAACGAAGGATTAAGTTAAACAAATAAATAAACTTGCAGTAAAGAAAATCAAATCTCAGAAAAGTTTAGACAAACGCAAACACGAGAGATTTATTCTGGTTCGGTCCTCGTGACCTACATCCAGTCCCCAAGCCACCCGCTTGAGATTTTCCTTTATCCTTGAGTTTGTACACCCAAAATTACAACCATGCACACCACTTGACAAATCCCCTTTACCAAATGTGTACACCTTCTCTTTCACCAAGAGAACAAACTCCACCTTGTACAACTGCTTCTACACTAAGAAGACACCCGTGTACAATGATTGCTTTGAGTATTACAACACTTTCCTATAAGCCTTGGTATTGTGTATGAACGTGGACAAGGTCTAGTATAGGAGACAAACTTCAGAGAACTTCACAAGAGAATCAGAATTTGGTGAAGAACAGAAGTTGGAATTAGTTTTCAGGTTTGGCAGAATTTTTGATCTAGAAAACTAAAGATTAGGATTGGTATTTGGCCTTTAGATTAACCACCCTATATATAGCTGTACACTAGGCTAAGTTAGGGTAGTTATAGGTGCAATTCAAAAGTTTAAAACGTTGAGAAACGTTGCACAAAAGACCAGATAATAGAAACTATCCAACAGTCAGAAACTGCCTATAGTCGACTTGCCTTTTGAGCTAGTCGACTAGCCTAGGTAATTTTCCAAAGAGTAGTCGACTAGGTTTGAGTATAAGTCGACTAGGTCAAGATAAGTTCGAGTGACAGTTTTCTGGTTAACTGAATCAAGTCGACTGCAACTTCTTATAAGTCGGATCAACAATTAGTCGACTAGGGGAATAGGGTTAGTCGACTACAAGGTCTATTAGTCGACTAATATTGTCTGTCAAGTCAACTAATGGACAAACAGAGAGTTGGGTTTATTTTGGACACAAAGATAGTCGACTAGGGAAACCTATAAGTCGACTATACCATGTATTAGTCGACTAGTATTATTTATAAGTCGACTAATAACATATATTAGTCGACTAATCATTTTGATAAGTCGACTAATAACCTGTATTAGTCTACTAATAGGAAGGGTCAAGTCTGCTAATAGCAAGGGTCAAGTCTACTAATAGGATGGGTCAAGTCTACTAATAGGTGATCAAGTCTACTAATAGGCTATGATATGTGTGTGTGCATCAAGACTTTTGACATGCTATTTCAAATTACAAAACACATCATATCAACTCTCTTTGGGAAGTCTTGATCATGAAGAACTCTTGATTCGTCGTGTGTTAGAGCTCCAAATGAAATGCTTCACAAATGTCTTCATCGAAATATGTTCCAACATTGAGGTGGATGCGTTTTGAGCATAATGATGACTAATTTGGATGCATCACTTTCAAGGGGAGTTTGGTGGGAGGACCACCTTGATTTAGAGACATAGAGATGTACCCTCTTGGTTTTGATAATGATCTCTTACTCCTCATCTATGTTTACATGCCTTCATGTCATTGATTTTTAGCATATTTCATGATTATTATGTTAAATGCCATGATAATTAGATTAGTGATATACATGATTAGTATTTGAGATACACCCATGTTTTATATGGACCATTATTTTTGTGTACTCACTTTAGTTTATCTATTGTATATATCATAGTCTAATATATGAGTATTTACTTAATAATCATATTAGTTTATGTTTTATTTCTATGCTTCATGATTTGATTACATGTTTAGATGTTAGTTTTCATTAAAACTTGAGTATATACTTGTACAACTAGTGAGCCACAAATAGATTATTATACGTTTGTGCATAAATGCTCATTTGTATTCATTAGATGTACTAGTATAGCCTAGTTTTGATGACTCTTGCATTATAACTTGTATTCCCATTTTGTACATGTTTTTATGATGATATGTTTCAGCTTCATGTATATGTTAAATTGTTTAAAACTATTGGATATATATGTATATCATTGAGTCATTTTGCATTTTATGCAAATTCTTATTTAGACTCAATTGTGTTTATGGATATGTATGTATACTTTTAGATTTAGACTAAACATACATATGCCTTGGAGTTAGGATTATTTTAATGAAAATTAAATTTTAATGATTTTCATGTTTTGGTAAGGAATTTCATATTTGAGCTTAATTGTTTATTTTCATGACTATGTCTTTGACACAAAACTTATACACTCACAGTATTTGATGTATGCTCATGATTTTTTTTATGAGTATTATATGTACTATATAGACTTTGAGTGTCATTGATTGAGTGATTTTCATGTTTCATAAAATATATTTTTATTTTATTCCTTACTTGAAGGATTTCATACTAGTTTATAATTTTATCATATAACTAGTTGCGTATTCTTCATGTGGTAGAGTTTTCAAACGTGTTATAATTATTTTTAAACTTATTTTTGAAATCCCCTACCCATTCAAGGGCGGTTGGTTGGGCAACTATGCCTTATATGCATTATTGAAAATCTATTTAAACTTGTGCATGAAATGGGTGGTAGGGAGTATGAGTTATACACTTGATTCTCATTATGTTTTCAATTGGTACCACAATTGATATCTATTTTGTATACTCATATGTGTTTCTATATATGTATGCTTCAACTTCAAAAATTATCAATTCTGATTGGTATTTAATTTTTTATACGAATATATGTGTTTTGATTGTGCTTATTATATCTCTAAATCTTTGAGCACAAATTTTGTCATGCTAAGCTTGATTTAGTCCTTGATGACAATTATTTTTAAATTGGTATCTTATACAAGCTTATGCATCATTTTTATTAGTATTTCATAAAGAGGGAGAAAATTCATGTTTTACCTGTCAATCGGTTTTGTTTACCTTTGGTATCTTACTCCCACTCTTTATGTTGAAAAATGATATCTTAGTTTTATTTGATTTTCTATGCTCCTAATAAAAATTATTTTCAATTGGTATATAGTTCATTTTTAATATTGATATCAAGAATCTTAAATTGATAGTATTCTCTATTTGGTATCTCTATTGCAAAATATTTTTAGTGTTTAACCAAAAAAATTGGTTTATGTTTTTCAATTGGTATCAAAAGTGTAAAATATTTTCAATTGGTACTAATTTTTACAATTGGTATCAAGATTATATATATTTTATATCTTTCAGTTGATATCAAAATTTTTGTTGGTTTCTTCAAAATATTTTATTTATTTTCAATTAATATCATAAATTGGTATCATGATGTTTTGATGTATACCTCCGTACTAAATTGATATATCATTCAATTGGTATCATTTTGATATTTATTGCTTATATGCAAGGGAAACTTAACATCTTCTCTATATATAGATTCATGTTGAGTGTATGTCATATTGAAGTCATTGACCTTTCTTTGGTATGTAGTACACGTGTGTATTAGGAGCTTCACATCTCCTTTTATACATTGCATACTTTGCTTTATGTAGTTAGGGTTTAGTCATCTCTTTTCATATAAATGCATGTATGCAGGGGGAGTTAACTTCACGTCTCTCCTCTTCATGAATGTATATAGCATATACACTTTTATTGTTTGATTTATGCAAAAAGAGAGAAAAATATTATTTATACCCTTTTATTATTTGTACCCCTTTATTGATGAATTGACAAAAAGGGGGAGAGATATTTGGAGTTTTATATATGCATGTTTGTTTAAATTTGTTATCCTTTACCATTGGTATCAAAAGCATCTTTTGTTGGTATTGATATCAAGAGCATCTTTTATTGTTTTGTTGGTATCAAGAGTTTTTATTGGTATCAAGAGCAACATTATTTTTTAAGAACATATTTATTTTAAAATAGAGTCTTTATTGGTATCAAGAGCAACATTATTTTTAAGAACATGTTTATTTTTAAATTGATATCAAAAGCATGTTTATTTCATTAGTATAAAAGATCATGTTTGTTTCATTTCCTTGTTTCATGCATGTTTATGCATATCTATGTTAAACATTTATTACATATCTTTATTGTTTATTGCTATGCATGAGTTAAGGGGAAGCATCTATGAAGCTTAACTTTAATCCATGCATATATAACTCCATGAGTTTTGTCATCATCAAAAAGGGAGAGATTGTTGGCCCAGAGGCTCTTCACTCTAGTTTTGATGATGATTAACTCATGTAGTTATAGTTTACTAATTATCTTGTGATATTTAGTTTCAGATATTTGATCAAGATATTAGTAGGTGATTAGCTTCAAGAAAGGTGTTTTGGAGCATTCACATGGTGATTCAAGAGCTCGAGCGTCAAGTTCACATCTAGCACTCGGTTGGAGTCAAGCTCGGTGGATCACGTTAGGATCGAGTCAACTTGGAGACGGCGTTCTACAAGAAAATCTCGGTTTGTTTAGTTTAAGATTTAGTTTAGATCTTGTTGTAAAGATTAGATAGTGTTCAAGTTCACAATACACATACAAGTTCTAAGTTTATTGGTATTGGGTTTTCGGTTTAACCAATATTTGATTTCATGTCTTAAAAATAATATCTTTCTTGTATATTGGTTCTATCCATATACAACATGCTTAAAAATTATTTCAATATCATGTTTTTGTATTTACATGTGTTTTGAAAAAATCAGATTTCCATTTCAAAAATTCTTGTTTCGGAAAATACGAATTTTGGTTTAAGGCAAATTTTTAATCTCACAAAAAATGGTTCAAATAGTTTGAAATATGTATTGAATTTTTATCACACATATTTGTATTTCAAAAATATAATAAGAACTGATTTTTGTGAAATTTATGTGATTTTATTGGATTTAATAGAAGATAAAAAGACAAGTTTTTAAGTCTTATAAAGTCTGTACTGGCTGTCTGCCGGTCGACCGGACTGGTCGACCGTAGTAGAAGTTGGTCGACCGGGCCAGTCGACCGACGTGCACAAGCGTGTATGCCAGCTTGAGCTGGTGGGCCGGTCGACCAGGTCGGTCGACCGTCCAGAGAGCTCTGCTCTCTGGAAATGGCCCCGGTCGACCGGGCCGGTCGACCGGCAGAGAGCTCTACTCTCTGTATCCAGTCTCGGTCGAGCGAGCCGGTCGACCGGAGGCACAACGGTCAAAAATTTGACCGTTGGGTCGGTCGACCGGGCGATCGACCGGAAGGGCAAAACAACCCTTTCCAGCTGCCAACGGGCAGATTTGGATTGGGGCTATAAATACCCCATTCCTTGGCTAGTTTTGGACAAGAATTTGAAGAGCAAAATTTCTCACCTTTACAAGTGTTTTAATACAAGTTTTTAAAAGAGTTTTTAGAGCCAAAAGATTTTATCTTTTTTGTTTTAAAGGGTTGGAATAATCAGAAAAGGAGAAGTCTTTGAGATTAATTTTTGATCTTCATTTTCATTATATTCTAGAAGTTTTCCCAAGAGTTTTTCTTTAAGTTTTTGATTTCCAAACTCTTTGTTTTCTCACACTTGAGCCTATCTATCTATTCTATCTATTAGGATCTATTTTGTGGGAAAATTGGTTTGTGGTTGAGAGAGATCACCAAGTGAAAAACCCTCCTTGATTTGTGATATCCCTCTAGTGAGAGGTGATTGTGTTGACATCCCTCTAGTGAGAGGTGATTGTGGAGGTTGTATTGGAATCCCTTAAGTGTGAGGTGATTGTGGTTATGTGGCTTTGTGCCTATCCTCTTTTGTGAGGTTGATCATTATTTGGCTTAGTGCCTATCCCTCTAAGTGTAGAGGTGATTGAGTTTGTTATCCCTTGCCGCTAGTGAGAGGTTGTATTGGTTGAAAGAGGAGTTGTCTACTCCCGGTTTGTATTTACCCAAATCCTCAGTGGAGGTTCCCTGTGTGGGAAGTCCTATGTGGACGAGTTAGTGGAAATCCTTCTGTGTGAAGGCGGGGACGTAGAGCTGTGTGCTCGAACCTCGAAACATATCTCGGTGTTTGCGTTTGATCCACTTTCTCTAACTTTCTCTTTTATATTGTGCATTGATTCATATTGTTCATATCAAATACATGCTTGGTTTATTTGTGTGCCATACTTGTGTTAACCAAGAGAGCTTCATATGGCACCTCAACTCTTATTCAGAGGAATCAAGAGGAGTTAGTTCAGAGCCCTTCACTTGGAATTCGGCTACACTCTTTGGTTACACTAAGTGTGTGCTTTAAGTTTTTAAATTCCGCATTATTTGTCATAGATTAGCCTTACACCTATTCACCCCCCTCTAGGTGTACTTTCAACAAGTGCAAAGCACTGAAATCCTAGGATCCTGATAAATCTACAAAGTTCATTTTAATATAAATTGTTAGAATTTTTATAAGGATGTTCCACTTGGGAGTTATAAGGGGTTTTAATCTTGATTAATTAGTCGGGAGTTGGGAATATGGTCCTCAGGATTACATAAATTTAATAGGTTTAATTTAAACCAATTTCTTTTTTTCAGATTTTTAGAAGTTTTATAACAATAAAATCCTTTAGCTGGTCTGAATTTACCATCAATGAAAATTGAATTTAAATTGGGTGATTTAAGTTAATTTATGTTTCTATTCATTTAAAAAAATTTATTATAGATTGTAGGAGTATTGTGACTGTTCTTTATATTTTTCTCTATTTTTTGATATTTTTAACTAATTGTTTTAATTGTTCAACAGGTTAATGGGTCTGGATTTTTCAGTTGGATCGGGTTCTGCCATGTGGATCTGGGTCCAGGAGATGCAGTCCCACGAAGGGCGGGCTAGGTGCAGGCCAGTAGGCCTCTACAGCAGAAATTTTTTTTTATATTGTGCACAGCTGGGCTGCCCCTGTGCAGCCCAGGCCCGGCCAGCCCAGGCTAGCCCAAGCCCGGCAAGGCCAGCCCATGCCAAGCCAGCCCAGGCCAGGAATTTTTTTTTATAGGTGTGTGTGTGTACAATAGGCCGGCCCAGCCCACTGTGCACCTAAAGGGCACAGACTCGGGTGCGGGTCTGCACCTGGCAGGCCCAAGGCACATACCCTTCTTGGGTCTGTACGGCCAGAGACCAATGCCGAGAGCAGGCAGGTTATTTTTCTTTTTTTTCCTCTTTTTTTTAATGGGAGAAAATATTTGTAATGGAATTCCTAAATTTTATGTAATTAAGATATGTGTTGGTATCTTCTCATGTGTATTTTAGTTGGGTTTTTGATTGAATTTTGATGTATAAAATTTTCATGAATAATCATTGTATAAACATGATATTGAATAAGCTATTTATACCAGATTAATTATGAGAAAGCTGATTACTTACTTGGATTTGATTCCCCTAGCCTGCTCCTCAATCTCTGCACTTTCAGATCCTATTCGTTCACGATCCACTTGAGGAAAGGGAGGAGGGAAGTGGGGAGAGTTTAGATTAAGGTTTTCTCTTGAGATAGAAGAAGGAGAAAAAGTTTAGATTTTTATTTTGATTATTAGAGATTTTAAAATCTGAATTTCAGTTAGGATTAAACTGAAAGATTGGTAGTCTAGATAAGGTTGTGGATTGCTAAAAATCTCTGAGAAATTTGGTTCTCAGGATTAGGATATTATTGTTAGGATATAAATTAGAATTACATGGATAGGATTTGTTATAAGATTAGGTTTAGTTAGGATTATAGGATTTGGTAGATGATTTAGGATTTGATGTTAGTTAATATAGGATTTGAATTAGGATTATATGAATAAAATTTGGTGTTGGGTTAAGTGGGCTCAGGTTTGAATTGGGCTGGGCTCAGGTGCATGTAAAGGAAAAGAAATAAGAAATAGGATTGAGGTTTGGTTTAGGTTCATATTTGAGCTTTAGTTAAAAGAAACAAGTAATATGAAGAATAAGAAAATAGAGAGTGGGCTTGTGGCTTAGTTTTGAGCTTTAAGAAAAATAGAAAAAGAAGAAGAAAATGAATGAAAATAAGGAAGTAGGCTTGACTCATGTGGACTTAGCATGAAAAGAAAAAGAAACGAAAGAAAAAGAGAATGCGTTGAGCTTGTTGGACTTGGGATGAAAATAATAATACTACCCATTAACAATATCATAATAATAGTTAACAATAATAATAATAATTATAATAATAATAATAATAATAATAACAACAATAGTAATAATTGTAATCAAGAACAACTACCTATTATTAATAATTTAAAATAATTAATGATAATGGAGATTAATGACAGTTAGGAAAGGTAACCCACACCAATGATAATTAATCTCTTAATACAACTTTATGTAAACAATTATTAACAATTAAAATAACAATTTATGATAATAACTTTCATGTAAATTTGTTTAACCTCTTAATATAAAGTTTATAACTAAATATAAGCAATAAGAGTTACAAGTCATAAATGATACTAATACTAATAATGATACTAAATCAAGTTAATTAATAATAATAACAAAATAGGTAGAATCAGATATTTAAAAATAATAATATGGTATTATTAAATAAGGGATATTACATTCTACCCCATCTTAACAAAATTTTGTCCTCGAAATTTCAATAAAGCGGAGAATGAATAGAAGATTAAAGTTAAGAAATAGATATCAAGCAAATTGAAAAAATCAAGAGAAATAACTGATATTAATCGTTGAGTTGTCTTCTAGCCTTCCACGTCACCTCACTGCATCATGGGTCCCTGTACTTCCGCTGCGTGCTCTAATCTCTGCTACTAGCTTCAAAGTAGATCAACCGGTTCCAGGGGACAAGATCAGGTAATAGAATCGAGAAGAAGAATAAAAATCAAAATGGAACCCAGAATACTCTAAAAGAAGAATTGAAATCAGAGATATTAAAAGATCAAGAGATGGATATCCAAAGGAAGGACGGTTGATTCTCAAGTGGACCCATATCATCGTGTGAATATTATATGTCTATATTGCAGTGTAAATATAACATGTATCAGGTTACAGGTATGAACTAGGACCTCTTTGAGCAAACTTGTCTCATACATGATATCAAGGAAGCCCAGTTAACCATAATCTAATCGAAAACCTGGCTCTGATACCAAAAAAACCCTGTCATGCCCTGCTTCTCAAAAATACATGGAAACGGAGATGCGAGAGAGTCCGAGACGTATATATGCGAGAAAAATACCCCATGTATACACGCTAAACCTAAAATAACCTGAACAAGTTATAAATATCTACCATAATGAATCATTATCGTTGCAATACTACATATAAATGTCCACACATGATACCAAATGAATAAAAGAATGAAGCAAATACTGAGTCCAATGCACAGAATCATGGGAACAACAGGAATAAAGAATATCAAAAAAATATACTGAAACTGGAGAATCGAGTAAAGAGAAATCTAGGCCCCTCGAGATGCCTGTGATCCTCTCCAACTACCTGATCAGTAATAAATAGTTATAGATCTGGATATGCAAATCCAGGGAGTCAGAACTCCTAGTGAATGTGTAAGAATATAGGAAAAAGTGCACATGCATATAACGTGTGAGCATATGAAGATAATATATACTGGAATAAGAAATGGCATGAATAAAGTAAATAAACAGTAATGTGGATAGCAGACAGTAGAGTATGTGTCCAGTCGGGTATTGAATTAGGTATCTATCACAATTTATATATCAGGCAGGTAGAGTCAGTCAGTACTAGAGTCAGATGTCCAATCAGGTCAGGTCTATCATCGGCTGTCCAACATACATACATGTATCAGGCAAAGACAAGCAGTTACAGTACATTAGTATTTATTATATCAGCGAACACCAATTGCCACCTGTAATAGATGCATCCCATACTACGCCTATCACACGTGTCAATCGAGGCCCTAAGTTATTGAAACTGATCGGTTGGAGACATTATCCATGCTTTAGGTGGGTCCCATACATACCCGGGACCACGGCCCAGACTCCCGACGCTGAACCAGGACCTACCGCAAGGTAGTCAGGTAACATGTAACAAGAACATGAATAGGACTAGGGTGTCAGTTACCCCACGGGAACCCTGTAATGGAACCTCTTTCGGCTGCGCAACCTAATCCTAGGTCCACCCAAAATACAGACGTTGTCTCCAATATAAGTTATTTAATGTCATGTTATTAGTTTATCAAGATTATTTAATATGCATGTTACTTAGATCACTGGGATAACTCGGTGATAGTCACGGTAACAATGTCAACATGTATAATCAGGATACCTGGATAATAAGATATGTAGTAAGTATAACAGGAGAGTGTTGTTACCATATAACGATATTTTCCCAGCAACTATGGTAACATGGACAATCTAGTTATTAGGTAGATGTCACATATAACAAGTCAACTATGGTAATATGAAGGCATGAATAGAATAATCCAGGAAATAATATACAATCAGCTCAGATCATCAAAGTCATTGATATATCCAAGTCCCAACATATAAAACATACTAATCTATATTTAATCAATCATCTATCCAATCCAAATAAGATTATAACTAAAGAGTGGGACATCCTCAAGCTAAATGAAATCTAGAAAGTTTCTGTGTCCAATCTTCGATATCAATAAACATCATCACTCATATAATTTATCAGCGAATAGATTCAAATAAAATACTTGCAACTAATAATCCAAAATCAGTATTATATGACAGATCAAAATCAAGATAAGGTATTCTCCCGTATGATTAGGATCTAGCTATTATTGATCTCATTTAAATATGAATCAAGATCCCATGTAAATCTCAAGTTGAACCTTAGGTCCATATATAAATCTAAGTATCAAGAGAAATCAATCTTTAAAATAAGGAAACATCTTATTTAAACCATCCTCACTGTTCAAATAAATTCCCGTTTGAAATATAATCAAATAAATATCTAATAAATACCTCAAATAAATATATTATTTATCTATAAATATGAAGCAGGCCAATCTCAAGATCAATCCAATCACATCCTTAATTTATCACAATTTGATCTGAACCCGAAACGATTACACGAAATGATATAAGTCCAATATCACAATACTGAGATCCAATCATATACATCTGAAGCTCTATATCAATAAGGTAACATCAAGAACTACCAACTCTAAATACCACTAAACATATAAGAAACTGATACCTGATAATTTAGCCCTCATCGACTCACCAATCAATCAACAAATAATTATTACGCAAGTTCCAATTCATCAAATAATTATCCGATAAATACTATACATGAGTGATGCTATCTGTCCTCAAATATGAGCTAAATCAGTTATTCTATAGATCGAAATAAGTCACAGTCTAAGATTATATCACAACTAGTCCTGAGCCAATAACGTCGAATAACTAACACATGAAAGGATATTGAATGACAATCAGGTAAGCTATATAATCAAAGTGAATACTCACTGGTACCTAATGAAATGATACGAGTAATCAACTGGTATAATATGGCAGATGATTATATGAAATAAAACAAGCAACATATATATACTTCTGACAATGGAAATAAGAGCAAACACTCACAAATATCATTTCAATAAATTTTAGTAGCATAATTACATAACTAAATAAAATAATTTATCACAAAATCCTTATTTAACTGAAGAAGAAAAAACACTCACCTGAACTTGATCACAAGTCCAAAGTACTGAAATCCTAGGATCCCAATAAATCTATATAGTTCATTTCAATAGAAATTGTTAGAATTTTTAAAAAGGATATTCTACTTGAGAATTATAAGGGGTTTTAATCTTAAATAATCAGTTTGGGGTTGAAAATTGATTTAGATTGAAAGCAATGAGAATTACAATCTAGCTTTGAGCTAACGGGTCATGTCCACGAGAGGAATGCGATAGAAGCTTTTCGATGAATTGTTAAATAAGCATAAATAAACTCTCTAAATTCTTCTCCCCTTTTCGTCAGCTCATCAACAAAGAGGTGGAGACAAACAAATAAGAAAGATGTACATGCGATATACATTCATGAAGAGGAGAGACGTTAAGTTAGCTCCCCCTGCATATATGCATTACATGGAGAAGTGATGACTAGACCCTAACCCATATAAAGCATCATATGCAATGTATTAGCGGAGATGTTATGCTCCCCCTATACACATGTACTATATAAAGAAGAGAGGTCAAGCTCCTCAATATGTAAAATACACTCAACGGGAATATATATAGAGAGAGGATATGTTAAGCTCCCCTTGCATATACGCAAAATATTTCAAAAAATTTTGAAGACAAATTTTGAAATTTCTTGTAGTCAACAAAATAAATTTTGATACTAATGAAAATCAAATAATAGTTGACAAAATAAATATTGATATCACTTGTAGATAAACAAAACTATTAAGATATCAGTTGTAGATTTTGATACCAATTGAAGGTGAAACATGAAGTACATTTTGATACCAAAATAATACCAATTGAAATCAATGCATAAGCTTGTAAAAATATCAATTATCATTTAGAAGTAAAATCAAGCTTAGCATAAACAGTTTGTGCTTTAAAAATGTGTAAAGACAAACACAATCAAAATCATATATATATATATATATAGAGAAAAATGTATATCAGCCGGCGGGCTGAGAGTACTCTCTCAGCCTGCGGTGACGTGGCTCAATTTGTGACGTCACTGGCGTGCGGCCCGCTTTTAGGAAGAAGTTAAATTACCAAATACCCCTTTCGATAACTTTTCCTTATTGTTTATTATAATTTTTGCCCGGATGCCTCACCCTCACTGGCCTGCTATAAAATATTACTTTATAGTTTAATTTTTTTTTTGTATATAATATAGTCAGAGTCTTTGTTGCAGTGTACATTTAAACTGCGACCTATGTTAGATTCTTTTTTTTGGTGTACATTTAAACTGCGACCTTAGTCAGATTCTTTGGTCGCAGTCGCCGTGGTGTTATTGATAAAGATGGCCAGCAATTGCAATTTAGGGTCGCATTACATGGACTGCGACGTAGGTCGCAGTACGTTAGGTAGATGTTTCCTTTATATTAACATGCATAGTGTCCAAGGTGGCACGCATTACATGTACTGCGACGTAGGTCGCAGTACGTTAGGTAGATATTTCCTTTTATATTTACATGCATAGCGACCAAGGTGGAAGTGTTATTTTTTGCTATATCAGCCGCCAGCAACTGCGACCAAGGTCGCAGTTGATAAGCGCAGTCTTAAAAAAAATAATGCGTCCACGGTGGCACGCATTACAGAAACTGCGACCAAGGTCGCAGTGTTGTTTTGGATTAAGTCATTTTTTTTTAAATCTAAATGAAAAATGAAAAGTTTTTGCTGAGGGGACGCGACCTGGAGTCACTTCGTGAGACGCGGCCTGTCATAAAAGATTTTATGAGATCTTTTAACGTCAACTCTACATCGACGAACCCGCACCATTCGTTGTTTCCCGAAGCTGCTGTCCACTCGTCTGTTCTTCATTGGGTTTATGCGTTAATGTCTTTTAATGTCAAACCGGCGCTGGTGGTTGGACACCACCAGCGTCGGTTTGGCATTAAAAGACCACCAGCGCCGGTTTTGAATTAATGAACTATTAATTAGGGTTATTATGGCCTGCCTATAAATAGGGCTCACCCTCTCCTTTTTTTAAACGGCCCATACTTAGTTTTCTTTCGAGAGCAATTGCTCTGAGAATTCCAGCTTTCTTGAGAGACTCTAACAGGCTCCTGCCTCCATGGATGAAGATGACCCCATGGACGAAGATGACCCAGAGCTTGATTGTCCTTTTTTTCAGGTTCGCTGGGCCACTGGGAGAATATTTTTGGCCGGCGAACTTGATCGATGTTCGTGTACAAGGGATTTAGTCGTGGTCCTCGTCATGTACAAGAGATTTAGTCGTGTCATGACGAGGACCTAACCCTCACCGAGATCTGCTCTCCCATCTGGGTTGTGGATGGTCAGAGTGGGTATGGCGGCGGGGGTTGTGGTGGATATAGTGGTGGGTAGCATACCCTGTGCGGTCTCAACTCCTCCTCTCTCACCCCAGAAGTGTCATCGAGGCTTCTGACGAAGAGATGTTCATCACCGAAGGGTTTCTGCTGCCACCAGACCTGTATACCACCACTGTTCGTGGTCCTCGCAATCCACAGTTTTTTAATACACGAGGACCTCAATAACACCACTGCTCTTAGTCAACAAGGGCTCTTTTTTTTATGTTTAGTCTTCTTGATGTCATTTTTTTGTAACACTCAATCTTATTGTATAAGTAAGAGATCGATTTTTGTATCATTTTCATATTCATGGAGATAAATGCCTGGACATAAATAAAAATACGTCAATAACACCACTGCTCTTTAGTCAACAAGTACTCTTTTTTTTGTAGTCTTTCTTTGTACTCCTGTATTGTAACACTCAATCTTATTGTATAAGAGAGCGTTTTGTATCATTTTTACATGCGTGGATATAAATGACTGGACATAAATAAAAAATATTTATTTTTTAATAAACTTCGATCTTTTTGGTCGCAGTCATGCATTTTCAAACAAAACAACTTGGACCAGAGACGACACTGCGACCAACGTCGCGTAAGCCTATAGTGCAAACAGAAACAACTGCCAGCAAAGACTGCGACTAAGCAACTGCTGCGTTTGACGTGTCACCTCGTCGTAGTGTTGTTGTTGATTAATAATAAAAACCAGCAACTGTGACCAAGTTTGCAGATTATTTTTTTTTAAGACTGCGCCCATCAACTGCGACCAAGGTCGCAGTGTATTTTATTAAGACTACGGTCAGAAACTGCGACCAAGGTCGCAGTGTTGTTGATTTAGAGTAAAAACCAACAACTGCGACCAAGGTAGCAGTGTTCTTGTTGATTTAAGCTACGGTCATCAACTGCGAGAAAGGTCGCCGTGTTTTTGTTGATTAAGCTACGGTCACCAACTGCGACCAAGGTCGCAGTATTTTTTTTGTTGATTAAGAATAAAGACCAGCAACTGCGACCAAGGTCGCAGTGTTGTTGATTTAGAGTAAAGACCAACAACTGCGATCAAGGTAGCAGTGTTCTTGTTGATTTATGCTACGGTCATCAACTGCGAGCAAGGTCGCCGTGTTTTTTTGTTGATTAAGCTACGGTCACCAACTGCGACCAAGGGCGCAGTATTTTTTTTGTTGATTAAGAATAAAGACCAGCAACTGCGACCAAGGTCGCAGTGTTGTTGATTTAGAGTAAAGACCAACAACTGCGACCAAGGTCGCTGTGTATTTTATTAAGACTACGATCATCAACTGCGACCAAGGTCGTCGTGTTTTTTTGTTGATTAAGAATAAAGACGAGGAACTGCGACCAAGGTCGCTGTGTTGTTGATTAAGTCTAAAGACCAGTAACTGCGACCAATGTCGCAGTGTATTTTAATAAAACTACGGTCATCAACTGCGACTAAGGTGTACCAAAATATATTTAAAAAAGAGATTTAAAACAGATTTCGTCACATTTAACTTTGGAAAACATATTTATATATATTTAAAAAAGTAACAAAATACATTTTTTTAAACTTCTATTTCTCGTCATCACCATCGTAATCAGATTCGTCGTCAAGAGTCATGTTTTCGTCTTCTGTATCGCTTTCCGTCTCTTTCTCCTCTTCAGCGACAGTCTCCTCTTCGCTTTCTTCCTCTTCATGTTTGTGTTTTGGTTCATCAACGAACTCCCAGAACGGGTCATCTGTATCAAGCTCTGATTCTGACCCGTAGCGAGACATTGTTTCAGAACTAAACATAAAATCATCATTTGATGATTGGCTTCTTTCCGGTGAAGATGGTGGTGATGGTGAAGACATTTTTTTGAATGTATTTTTCGAACAGTAAGAGTATCGAATTTGAGGAAAAAATAACTTAGTATGTTTTTAATCCTTTGCTCATGACCCTTTATATTTTTAATCCCGGAATTCCAAAAGGTTTAAGCTCTCGGACCACGTGAATATCTCTCAAATATATTTTCTACCTTTTCAAAAAATTGTATACTTCCTAGGTGACTGTTCAGTTATCCAAAACAGTTAAAATGTTAATACACTATAATTTGAAATTATAATGAACTTCAAAACAGTTCATTATTGCGACCATAGTCGCATTGGGAACTGATAAATGTTTAAGTAAATGTGTTTTTTTTTACTTTTTCAAGGCTAGTAGTCGCAGTCGTCATATAAAAGGGGTATTTTTGTCAATTTGTTTCACGATTGTTTAGGCGGGATTTTTTTATTTTTTTGGCGCCAACACTCTGCGACCGATGTGCGGCGGTGATGTGGCCACGTCCCGCAGGCTGAGAAACTCTCTCAACCTGCAGGCTGAGGTACAGTAACCCCATATATATATATATATATATATATATATATATATATATATATATATATATATATATATATATATATATATATATATATATGAAAATGAAAATATCACTTGAAATTTGAAGCATACATATATAGAAAACAAGTATGAGTATATAAAAATAAAATACCATAAAAATTATGTGTATAACTCATATCAAATTCTTTTTCACAAAAATATGATATATCATATAAATATCCAAGAATCATCAAAACTAGGACATACAATGTACAATTAAATATATAATTGAGTACAAAAAGAAATGGAGCATGAAAAGCATGTATCTCAAAAATTGTACATGTATAACACAAGTTCAATAGAATTTGCATAACAATACATGATATAGGCATGTAAGCATTTAAAGCATTTTAAAGTTTTTCAAAAATATAGCATAACTAACAACCAATCAACTCAACATTAAGTACAAATAAATATAATTGACTCTAGATTACTATACTAGCATATAAGACATTTACATCATTTTAAAAAATGGAAGATGAAATGGTTACCAAAATCGTATAGCCAATCCATTTCTCCAAAACACGAGATGGTCCTCCCACCATGCTTCATTGATAGTGATGCATCTATTTAGTTGGACCTTCAAGCTTGAAATGCATCTACCACAAAGGCACCAATCCTCTCACGTTTAGTGAGAGCCTACACCTATATCAAAAATAAGAGGTGGGGTTTTTGGTACCCATATCTCTTTGGGTCCATGAGGGTTAGTGGCAATAGGAACCCAAATATTTTTATTTGCAAAACTTATAAAATTTATTCTATCAAAGTAAAATCTTACAAGATGGCCTTTGCAACCACAATGTGTACATGTGTACACTCTAGCATATAAATGAGAATGATGTGTATGAACATGGTGTGCATGCTGTATATGTCGTGTAGGATGTGCATAAGTATGTGGAACTTCTTTCTTGTGAAACATAGTTTCTAATTTAGAGTGATTATATGCACATTGGCTCAAAGAGCCCAAACAATCATATTCTTCTTCATGATAGAAATATCATTTTCAATCGTTGAAGAAGCAACATGAGAAACAAAATTCCTTTTCTTTTTAGAAAAACTTCTTTTTCCTTTAGAACATTTTTCTTTTTCAAAGAGTTATTTTCCTTTAAAGCAATCTCCTTTTTCTTTTCAATCAAAATAACTTGATTTTTCAAAAATTCATTCTCTATTGAAACAATTTTAAATTTAATTTAAAAGAATCTTTTTCTTTTAAAACCAAATCTATTTTTCAAACTTTTTTCCATCTTAACAATTCATATTTTAAAGAAGTTTTTGGCCAAAAAAATGCAAGATCATCATATGACATCTCAACTTCGTCATCTAGCTCGGAATCAGAATTTACCTTGAGGGGGTCATCCCTTTAGACCATGTAGCACATGTTGGAAGTAGCACTTCCATCATCTGAGTTACTCCCATGTAATAATATTTTTGTTCACCAAGGGAGACAAGAGTGTTTCAAACTACAAAAGCTGATTCACCCTAGATAAATAATCATCATTTAGGGTACTCTTTATAGCATGGATGACATTTATGTTAGCCTCAAAATGTTTGCCACTAATAAAATATGGATCCTTAATAGTGACAAAATAGACATGAATTTCTAAGGCCTTAAGATACATAGACATCTTAACTTTCCAATTTTGAAAGTCAAGAATGTCAAACATGGGAGGTGTCATGAAATCCATAAGTATGTGTATAAATATTGTGATTAGCTAAAAGTAGGATCTTTAACTCAAGGTTGTTAGACTCAAATCAATAGCAACAAGCTCTGATACTAATTGTAAGTCACCTAGAGGGGGTAAATAGGTGACAAGTTAATCTAATGCAAACTAATGCGGAATTAAAAAAAACTATTTATGTAAATAAAAACTATTAAGCTAACACACAAAGTGTAATACAAGAGTGTAGCCAAATTTCCGGTGAAAGGATTTGGATTATCTCCTCAAGATTCCTCCAGATTAAGAGTTGAGATGCCACTATGATTCTCTTGGTTGAATACTAGTGTGAGCACACAAACAAACCCAAGCATGTATATCAATTATACACAAGATATATCTAGCATATATAAATGAACAATAAAAGCATGCAAGATATATAAACAAAAGTGTGAGAGAGAGAGATGAGCAATCGCAAACACAGGATATTTATTTTGAGGTTCGAGCACCTTACTCTACGTCCCCGCCTTCAGTACTATGAAGAATTTTCACTAGAATCGATCTCGCAAGATCACTCGGTGCCGCAACACCTAAAACGAGTTCACATTAGAACTCTTAGACTCACAAGTCCCTCACTTATTCTCATAAGAACAATACAACACGAACCCACAAGTTTGCCGAGGCCGCACATCTACAACTCCTCAAAATAGAAAGTGGAATACTTGGTGATCTTAACACTTGATCACCCTCAAACACCCTCACAAACAAAGCTCCTGTAAGATAGATATGACTATGAAAATCTCAAGCTTGTATGAGAAAAACAAGATAGATTTGGAAGTGAAAAACTCAAAGAAAGGCTTTTGAAAAACTCAAGAGAATCACTTTTGATAAACACGCTTTTGATGTGAAAATTTAGCCCAAAAACATGTTGAAAAATTTTTGTTGGAGATGGACAAATGGCTCTTGAAAGCTCTCCAAAAATCTTTCATAAAACAGGCCAAAAGATCCCTTATTTATAGTGGATCAAAAACTAGCCGTTATGGCTCAAAATTCGGCCAGAATGGCCTGTCGGTCGACTGCCCGGTCGATGACCAACAGTTAAATTTCTGACCGTTGGAGTCGGACGGTCGACCGACCTCAGACATAGACTGTGCAATAGGTCAAATTTGAGCACAGTGTTGAATATGTATATAGGATGAATTTGTAGGTTTTGATGTCTTCTTTCTAATGCAACTTAAATCAAGTTAATATCATTTCAAAGTAGAAGGTTATCAACAAAATGTTGAAATGTGTCAAACCAGAAACTGTAAACTGTTTTCAGAAAAAGAACAAAGTTCAACCCATTATTCGACATCTTTAACGTTTGAATCAGAAAATGATTATTGAATAAGAAATGTAGCCCTGAATGTTACCTTTGAAATTCAATTTAAATCATGTTGATTGAATATAAGAATAAAAACTTATGGCCAGAAAATTATAAGGGTGTCGAGTAAATCAGCAGAACGGTTGGCCGCCCGGTCGACCGAGAAAACCCAAGAGCTCTGCATACGCAGTCGGTCAGCCGATCTCTGCTGTCGTTGACCGGTCGATCGACCGAGCTCCAGTCACATAGGCTTATCCACGTCTTCTGCACGTCGGTCGACCGCTAGCAGCCGAAAAAACAGTTTTAACAACTTTTTAAAATATATTTTAAAATTCTTAAAATCTCCATAAAATTCATAAAAATAAGTTCTTATCAATGCTTTGAAATACAATATGTGTGATAAAGAATCAACACATATTGTAAACATGTGAACTATTTTTGAGGCATCGAAGTTAAAGCCTAAAACCAAAACGGTTTAAAACTAAAAGCTGAAAACTTTTCTTATGAAAACACTATATAAATTTTGTGTTTTTGTATATAAGCTTGCGTAATCTATAACTAATCTATTCTTTACATTTTATCCTAAAATAAAAATTTTAAACTTACAAACTCAGGCTCAAGTCTTCTTGAAAATCTTTTTCTCTATCGCGACTTGATCTAAACTTGATCCATGAGCTAAACTCCTTTTTGAGTACTTGATGAGATCTTGAAGCACGAGCTCTTGAATTAACAAGTGATAGCTTCAAAACTTGACTTCGAACTTTTTATTGAAGCTAAACACCGACTAAGGTCTTGATTGAATATCTGAAACATAATAAGTACAAGATCATAAGTACTATAATTATATGAGTTAATCATTATCAAAACTAGAGTGATGGGCCTTTGGGCCAACAGTATGTGAACCTTTATTTCTCTTTTCAGCCATTCAAGGACATGATCAAAGGAATGCGGATGGATCTCAAAAAGTCAAGATACAAGAATTTTGATGAACTCTATCTCTATTGCTATTATGTTGCTGGAACTGCTGGATTGATGAGTATTCCTGTGATGGGCACTGCACCAGAGTCTCATACTTCCACGGAGAGTGTCTATAATGCTGCTTTGGCTTTAGGAATTGCAAACCAGCTGACGAACATACTCCGGGATGTTGGAGCAGAATAAGAACATCATTCATAAACTTCTAATGTTGTGCTCAAAGAAACTTCTACTGTTTAGCTGTGGTAGTTTTCAATGGTTGCTAAATGAGATTCCAAATTTTATGTTAACGGTGATGTTTACTGCAGTGCTAGAATGGGAAGGATTTACCTGCCACAGGATGAACTTGCACTGGCAGGCCTTTCAGAAGAGGATGTGTTCAATGGGAAGGTGACAGACAAATGGAGGAGCTTCATGAAGAACCAAATTGCGAGGGCAAGAATGTTTACAGAGAAAGGAGCGTGTCAGCTCAGTCAAGCTAGTAGATGGCCGGTATATGATGAGCTTTTCATTTCATCCCAAAACTTGGTCATTAACATTTCTTCTTCAATTGGCTGAAACCGCAAATTTTTGATAGAGGGGGCCGGGACTTACTGGTTTTGTCAAATCATCAGCGCTGGTCTCTTGGACTAAGGAACCTTGTAATCTAGAAACGACAGAACTTTTAGAGTCATATCTATTTCTGTGCACATTGATTCAGTTCTTATTCACAAAGCCTCTCTTTATATCACCTGAATTAATCAACGTTTATCAGACACTGTTATATAACAGAATACAGTGTCGTTTCCAGACAGAAGGCTAGATAATCTAGCAAATGAAGATTCAACGAGTTAGATACACTTGCTTCTGTGAAGCACAGATCTCTAGATGTTAAAAAGAATAAGTGTATCACCTCAGCCCCAGAAAAAGAAAACATAGGGATTAAAATTTATGATTAACCCTGAACCGTTTGGTAAGGGGCCAAGTTTTTCTCCTTTCTTGCTTTGTGATCCTTGTGATTTCAAGCTAATTGCCATCTCTTATTCATGACTTCTTGCAGGTGTACGCTTCACTGTTATTATATCAGCAAATATTGGATGAGATTGAAGCAAATGATTACAACTTCACAAAAAGGGCGTGTGTGAGCAAACCCAAGAAGCTAATGGCAGTGCCAGCAGCAAATGGGAGATCGCTAATTAGTCCTCCGTCAGAAACCAATCAAGCTCCAGTGTGAAACTGAGGACGAGATAACACAAGTAGGACTATTGTTGTACCCTAGAACCAAGCATACAAGAGGAATGGTGTCCACGTTTTGTTGAAGTGTAGAATTTGTTCTGCCTCCTTGTATTTGGTTCTCTAACATTGAAAATGTAATGAAAAAGGAAAATTCCAGTATAGAGGAAGATGTTCACTTTGCATATAATTCTGGGACACTGATAATTACTAATTAGTTCATAATCATATGTGATTTATTTTATTCAATTGTTCTGTCTAATATATGCATAGTGGAACAGTGGAAGGAAGAGTTTGTTGTAATCTATGTAGCACGGCCCCTCTAATCATGGAGCCGTGTCGTATTCGAAACGTGTCAGACACACATGTCATGTGTTTTTTTAAGAATTCGTCACGTGTCCGTGTCGTAGCCATTTCAATATTGTCGTATCCGTGCAACATAGGTTGTAATGGCTCCTTGCTTGCTTAGACTTCTGCCATCCCCAGGGATTTGAAAAGGTTTTGCAATCTGAGCTTACTGAGTACCTTTAAAGGATATAAGTTGGACATACTATTTTGCTATAATTTGTAGACACAGACACTGTTCATAGAGCACGACAATCCTCTAACCAAGACATGTGTACATTGTTATGTATGCTTAAGGAAAGGTGGTTTATTGGGAATTTTAGGTATACTTCAAGATGTTATTTGGAATTTTCTAAATTGAGGGGAGTTTCTTGGAGCCGTGACAGTTTAAAGGGTATTAAGAAAATTAGCCTAATAACTATACATTAAATTTCATACTATGAAACTAAGATAAATTTTAGAGAAATGAGAGGGAAAAGCAAAGAGAAATTGTTTTCAAACTTATGTGTATTTCATTCTTCTTTGTAACTTCTATTTATAAGCATGTAGAAGCATAGATTACAAGGAAAAAGATGGAGAGGCCACTCACTATCTCTTACATTCACAATATGCATTTACAAAGGAGAAGGTGAAGAGGTCACCCACTAGCTCATGCATTCATAACATGCATTTACAAGGAAGAATGTGAAGAGATATGGTGGCCAACCACTATTTTATGTATTTACAAACTCCCTCTTGAATGTCCACCATCTATGAATATGTCTTGTTAAAAATCTCGCCAGTAAACCCAGTGGGACAAAACTTAGACTAAGAAAAAAGAGTACATATTCATATGCACCTGGTGAGCCTGTGACACTATCTCGTTATAACTTTGTCAAGAAAAATCCAGTGAAATAAAAACTTGGACGAAGAAAAAAGAGTACATTGTGTAAACCTACTGATGACACACTCTCCCTGATGAGATAAACTCTACTTTCAGCATGTAACATCTCTAAGACGGCACATTCCAATTTTATATATCAACTTCTAGAATGTATGTCGACAACGCTTTTGTAAATAAATCTGCTAGATTGTCACCTGACCGTATTTATTGAATATCGACATTGCCTTTCTCATAAAGCTCATGTGTGCAGAAGAAATTCAGTGATATGTATTTCCTCTCTTCTTAAATGTAGCCTCCTGTAATTTATGCAATACAAGCAATATTATCTTCAAACAATATTGTTGGAGTATCTTTTGTTGAGGACAATCCACATGATTCTCGAATATATTGGATCATAGATTTTAATCATATGCATTCACAACTTACTTCATGCATTGCTAGAATTTCAGAGTGATTGGATGAAGTGACAACCAAATTTTTGTTTTACAGATCTCCATGATATAGCAATGTCACTTTACGTGAAGGCATAGTTTATTTATGATCTTCCTTTATGAAGATTAGAAGATATCCAGCATCTGTATATCCAACTAAAAGTGATTTTGATTCTTTGGGGTAAAATAAACTCAAATCAACTGTTTCACATAAATAGCGAAATATGTGTTTGATACTATTTCAGTGCTTTCGAGTTGGGGCAAAGTTATATTTTGCTAATAGGTTGACTGAAAATGTAATGTCTGGCTATGTATAATTTGCAAGATATGTAAGAACACCAATTGCACTAAGATATGATACTTTGGGACCAAGAAGTTATTCACCCTCTTCAAGTAAATGAAAAAGATATTTTTGCACATCAAGTGATCGTACAACCATGGGAGATGTTAATTGATGAACTCTATCCATGAAAAAATGCTTCAAAGCTCTTTTACTGTATGTTTTTTTATGAAGGGAAAATCCTTCTCGAAAGTGCTCAATATTTAGGCTAAGGTAAAATTTTATTTTTTCAAGATCTTTCATTTAAAACTCTTTTTTTCAATAAGAGGCAGTAGATTTTCAGGAGTCCCAATAAGGTTCACACCATTAACATATATTGCAAATCATCAACATATATTGCAAGTATGGAAAAACCAATTATTGATTTTCTTATGAATATACATGAACATATGGGATTATTCACATATCTCTTTTTTAGTAAATATTCACTAAGACAATTGTACCACAGACGCCTTGATTGTTTTAATCCATATAAGAATCGTTGTAACTTTATTGAGTATAGATTACGAGATTTTGAACTATGTACTTTAGGAACCTTGAATCCTTCTGGGATCTTCATATATATATGTCATTATCTAATGACCCAAACAAATATGCTGTAACTACATCCCTAAGACGCATGCATAGTCCTTCTGAGATTACCAAAGTGATATATAGCAAAAGGTAGTAGAATCTATTATAGGAGAATATGTTTCTCCATAATCAACTCCAGGTCCTTGCAAGAAACCTTGTATTATGAGTCGAGCTTTGTATCTTATAATCTCATTATTTTCATTGTTTTTTGAATAAATACCCATTTGTATCTTATAGGCTTTATATTCTCAGGCGTTTGGATTACAGGTCCAAATACTTTATGTTTTATTAAAGTGTCTAATTTTGCATATATTGCTTCTTTTCATTTGGCCAATCATGTCTACATGGACATTGTTTGATGGTTTATGGTTTAGGATTATCATCACTTCTGGTGATTTCAAGTGCTACTGTAAAGGCAAATATGTCATTAACAATAATATTATTTCTATCACATATTTCTCCAGTTGATACAAATAATTGATGTCTCCTTGTTTTCAGGTACCTGTGTCTCTTCAGGGACCATTAATTCTAGTGCATGCTTTTGTTGTATGTACTCTTCTAGATTACCTATTTTTGTTATCTTCTTTTGTTTCATGGACTCTTCCCGAGTTTTCTTATTTAATTCTTGTAACCTCCTCTTCCAGGGAACCGTGCCTTTTGAACTGACTGGTTTTTCATGCTTCAGACTTGTCTTAGACTGATTTGCAATTGTATTAGTTAATTGTTCTTCCGAGATATTGATCTTTTCTGAAGTGTTCATTTCCGGTATATGTATTTTTGTTACTTTCTTATTGTCAGTAAAGGTGTCTAAAAGTTGGTTCACAATACTTTGTAAATGAATAATCCTTTGAATTTCAAGTTCACATTGATTAGTATGAGAATCAAGATGAGACAATGTTATAGTTTTCCAAGAAATTTCACGTCGTTCTTCAGTCTTTAACTTTTCTCCTCCTAACGGCGGGATGTTATCTCATCAAAATAACAATTCACAAATCTTACTTTAAAATATCACCTGTCAAGGGTTCAAGGTATCTTATTATGGACGGAGAATCAAAATGAACAAAAATCTCAAACCTTCGCTGGGAACCCATTTTGGTACGTTGAAAGGGTGCAATTAGGACATACACAGCACAACCAAGAACACGCAAGTGACTAATGCTTGGAGGTTGACGGAAAGCCAATTGTAAAGGTGCTTATTGTAAGCAAAAAGTCAGATGCGAACTAATGCAGCAAGATGTAATATTGCATGACCTCAAGCAGAGATAGAAAGTTTTGTTCTCATAAGTAAGGCTTAGCCATCAACTGAAGTCTCTTGATAAAAGATTCTGTTAAGCCATTTTGCGCATGAACATGAGAAAACAGGATGTTCAATAGTAATTCCTAGAGACATTCAAAATCATCAAATGCTCGAGAAGAAAATTCACCATTATCTGGACGAATTGACTTGATTAGATAATTAGGGAATTGTGCTCGAAATCGAATAATTTGGGAAAGTAATTTAGAAACTGCAATGTTACAAGAAGAAAGCAAACAAACATGTGACCATCTAGTGGAAGCATCAACTAAAACCATGAAATAACTAAATGATCCAGAAGATGGATGAATTGGTCCACGTATATCCCCTTGAATTCGTTCTAAACAGTTTGGAATTTCATTGGTAATTTTAGAAGGCAATGGCTGAATAATCAATTTGCCTTGAGAATAAGCAGTACATGAATAATCTCCTGGTAAAAGAACTTTTTAGTTCTTTAGCATATGTTCATATGAATTTTCAATTATTCGCGGCATCAAAATTACCCCTGAGTGACCCAATCGATCATGTCAAAGCATGAAGTTCATTGGATCAGAGAACTTTTAGTTCATTACAACATGTGATTTAATTGTTCTTATTATTGTATAGTTTAATTCAAATGAGAGTGTAGGGAGCTTCTCTAAAATATGCTTCTGGCATGAAATAACAGAGATAATGCAAAGATATTCAACATTAAATTCATTTATGGTTTCAATTTGATATCTATTTCAGCGGATATCTTTAAAACTAAGCAAATTTCTTTTAATTTGTTAGAATATAATGCATTACTGATTGGAACGAGAAATAGTTATTAAAAATAGTTAAGGGTTAGAAGTTCTTAGTCTCATTTCAATTCTATCCGCTGCAGTAAGGGCCAAAGCGGGTCGATCCACAGGGAAGGATGCGATGTAAGCGTTTCGGGACGATTTCTCTATATTACTTAGAACAAAACAAAAGAGTGATTAGATTTGAATGATTTGATTGGAGATATGCAGTTTACTAACCTTCTACCACAACCCATAGTGCAAGTCTTGAAAAGTAAATATCATTTTGAAACAAGTAAAATCTATCCAAGGTTATTAATAGAAATTCAAGTAAGATAAATGATATTAGAATCTAACTAGTGTGCACTAATAAAAATTCAACAAGTGTTCATCCTAACTTCTAAGTATAGCATAAGAAAAGTCTTAACTTAAAGTTATGCTATCAAAGTTTTCAAGTATGAATTTATGAAGAATCGTTTAGAAGTGTAACCTAGATTAGAAAAACTAACTATCAATTAATCCTCAAGAAAACTGTTTTAATCCTAGGGTTTCTAAAAGTGATTATCAATCCATCTACTTTCTAAATTACACTAGGATTGTTTAAGAAATTAGTATACCACAAATTAGAATTAGTTATTCATCTCTTTTTTTTATATATTTTCAATTTTTTTGTTTAATGTAAAAAAATTATGTGAAAGAGAGAAGAAGACAAAAAAAATATCTCAGCAGAAAATTAATAACAAAATTAAATGACAAAGAAGAAAAGGTAATCTTTATTTGAATATCACTTCCAAATACAATGCTCCTCTCCTTCTCCAAAATATGCTAAAAACGAAACGAAATTACAAGAAATTTGCAAAGAGAAAATCTAAAGAAAACCCTAAGTTCCCGTCTCTGGATGCCCCCTCTCTGTTGCTCTGCAGGGGTATTTATAGGAAAAAATCAGAGGATAAGAAGCGTATGAAGATAGGAGGAGCAAAATATCTCTGAATTTGAATTCTTCTTTTATCTCCAAACTTGTTTTGACTTATCCGTAGAAGTTCAATTCTGTCCTGCAACTTGTTATCATGTTGATTGCTGAATATGGCTCATCTGCCGACAGAATTGGAACGTTTGATCAACATAAGAGTTGTAGTCTTTCAAGTCTTCTTTCTGGAGCATCTTGAATCCTCGGATTTGAATATCTGTAGCAAAAGTTATGATCTGAATACTAAAACGTGTACAGTCTGAATCCGAATTTTTCTCTCCTTTATCTTCATCTTGTGGTGCAAGCAACCTTGCTCAAATAGAAGTCCATCTTACCCTTTTCCTCCTCTTTTAACAATTAGGAGTTCTATTTTATCCTTCCTTTTCCTTCCTTAGATTTTAAATAAATAATTTAAAATTCAAGTTTAGATTAGGTTAGGTAATGTAGAAACTTCTAAATTACTACAATTTTTGCATATGGGCTTTTTGGGCTTTTGGGCTTCATTCAAACTTTATTTCTTTATTTTTTAATTACTCAAGGCCTGCACACATTAAATAACAAAACTTAGTAATAGTGCATAATTAAAAGAATAAATAGGAAAATATGATAGTGAATGTGGTGATAAATATGCACTTTTTACTACCTATCACACCCCCACACTTATCTTTTTGCTCGTCCTCGAGTAAAAGTAAAAAAGAATAAGAAAAAAAACTAATCTATTCTAACTCACTTTCGTAGGCATCACGGCTTGTTGTACTTAGCATGTGCAACAAGCCGTTAAACCTCTAGGTTACCCTAGAGGACGAGTGTTGTCTCGTGAGGGTTTTCAGCGGATTACACCCACAAAATCCATAAAAAGGAATATATTTGAAATATATTTGAAGAGACTAAGTAATCTATAAGTTTTAGGACTATCATTTTTATTCATTCTTAAACTTATTCTTTATATAATAAATTGTTATCCATTTTAGGTAAGAATCAAAATTGAATTTTTGTATAGTCTCTTTCGTTACCCTAAGTCATATGCATCCTTGTGAATCTTTACTAGGAATTCTTTAACTTAGGCTCTCATGCCACTTTATTATTATTTTCTCTTCTTTTTTTTAATATGTATAACTCATCTAATTTTCTTTTGTGTAAGTATCAAGGCTTCTTGAGGCCCTCATACCTAACTAATTGACTATTAGATGTGTTAGTACATATATAAATAATATTTCTTAGTTTTCTTAGGCTTTCTAATCCATCCATGTAGCGAACTTAAAGTCGGTGGCTCCCAAACTGGTTGGTTTTAGGGCACCGGGTGAGAAAACACCCAACGGACTTAAGGATTCGAGTGAACTAGGCCACAAAACTAAGGACTTTATTTATAAAATCACCTTTAGTCGTGAATACTTATGCTTCTTGAGGCACATGTATCCAGCTTAATTTAGTGAGTTTTTTTGTTTTTTTATTTTTATTTATATTATATATATATATATTTATAAGGCACAAGAGTCTTTCTCTTAAAATCCTAGATGTGAACGTGTATTAGGTATGGACATTTCATTAAGGTAAAAATTAAGACTAATTAATTATTCAATTTTTTCTCCTATACCTAAAAATTCAACAATTTATTCAAATTTTTAGAAATCCTAATCATGATTTTCCTAATTCTTAAGACTAACTTAGATTTCTTTCAAAAGATAAGTCAAAATATTCTAAGACAAAGACTCTTGAGTAATCCGCTGAAAACCCTCACGAGACAACACTCGTCCTCTAGGCTAACCTAGAGGTTTAACGGTTTGTTGCACGTGCTAAGTGCAATCGTGATTCCTACGAAAGTGAGTTAGGATAGATTAGTTTTTCTTTTCTTTTTCTCTTTCTTTTTGATTTTTACTCGAGGACGAGCAAAAAGATAAGTGTGGGAGTGTGATAGGTAGTAAAAAGTGCATATTTATCATCACATTTACCATCATATTTTCCTATTTATTCTTTTATTATGCACTACTACTAATGTTTTATTGTTTAATGTGTGTAGGCTTTGAGTAATTAAAAATATAAAGAAATAAAGCCTGAGTGAAGCCCAAAAGCCCAAAAAGCCCACATGCAAAATTAATTGTAGTAATTTAGAAGTTTCTACCTTATCTAACCTAATCTAAACTTAGATTTTAAAATCTAAGGGAGGAAGAGGAAGGATAAAATAGAACTCCTAATTGCTAAAAGGAGGAGGAAAAGGATAAGATGGACTTCTATTTAAACAAGGTTGCTTGCACCACAAGATGAAGATAAAGGAGAGAAAAATTCGGATTCAGACTGTATACACGTTTTAGTATTCAAATCATAACTTTTGCTACAGATATTTAAATCCGATGATAAACTTAGATTTTAAAATCTAAGGGAGGAAGAGGAAGGATAAAATAGAAATCTTAATTGCTAAAAGGAGGAGGAAAAGGATAAGATGGACTTCTATTTGAACAAGGTTGCTTGCACCAAAAGATGAAGATAAAGGAGAGAAGAATTCGGATTCAGACTGTATACACGTTTTAGTATTCAAATCATAACTTTTGCTACAGATATTTAAATCTGATGATTCAAGATTCTCCAGAAAGAAGACTTGAAGGACTACAACTCTTATGTTGATCAAACTTTCCAATTCAGTCGGCAGATAAGCCATATTTAGCGATCAACATGATAACAAGTTGCAGGACAGAATTGAACTTTTGCGGATAAGTCAAAACAAGTTTAGAGATAAAAGAAGAATTCAAATTTAGAGACATTTTGCTCCTCCTATCTTCATATGCTTCTTATCCTCTAGTTTTCAACTATAAATACCCCTACATAGAAATAGAAATAGAGAAAGGACAGATCTCAGAAGCTCAAGGGCAGCTCTCAGAGGCTCAAATTTAGGGTTTTCTTTAGATTTTCTTTTCCTTTTAAATTTATTGTATTTTCGTTTTTATTTGAAGAAGAATATTTGAAGAAGAAGTGGAGCTTGTAATTGGTCGGTGACATCCAATAAAGAGGTTATCCATTCTTTTTCTTTTCAATTTAATTCAGTTTTTCTGCTTAGATTAATTATTTTTTGTTCTTTTCGTTTTCATGCAATTTTTTATTCAACATAAAAATTGAAAATAAAATAAAATAAATGAATAACTAAATTAAACCTATAGTTTGCTAATCTCTCAATCAACCCTAGTTTAGTTAAAAGACGAATTGATTGATATCTATCATTAGAAACCCTAGGGTTAAAATTGGTCTTCTTGAAGATAAATCGATGATTAGGTTTACTTTAATTCAGGTTGTAATTTTTAAATGATTCTTCATAATTCATACTTAAAAACTTTGATAGCATAATTTTAAGTAAAACAGCTTTTCTTATGCTATGCTTTAAAATTAGGATGAACTATAGTTTGGTTTTTATTAGTGCACATGAATTAGAGTTTACAACATTGTTATTCATCTTTCTTGATTCTCAATCAAAACCCTAGGGTAGATAATTCTTTATTCAATATGATGTTTATTCTTTTAGAATAATACTTTGGTTGTGATAGATGATTAGTAAACTATACTTCTAAAACTATTTCTTACAATCAATATCCCTTTTTTCCAAGCTAACTGTTAGAGAAAATCCTTCCGAAAAGATTCCATCGCATCTCTCCCTATGGATTTGACCTGCAAAGCCCTTGCTACCGCGGATATATTGTGGAAGACAGAGACACGCATCCATCCAGATAACATCCTTCTAACCCTTAAACTATATCTCTATTTTTCCTCAATCAATTTTTTTATAAGGCACAAGAGTCTTTGTCTTAGAATCCTAGATGTGAACGTGTATTAGGTATGCACATTTCATTAAGGTAAAAATTAAGACTAATTAATTATTCAATTTTTTCTCCTATACCTAAAAATTCAACAATTTATTTATTTTGACCAAATTTTTAGAAATCCTAATCATGATTTTCCTAATTCTTAAGACTAACTTAGATTTCTTTCAAAAGATAAGTCAAAATATTGACCCTTTTTCAAAAAGTTTTTTTTTTAAAATTTTTTTTTTTTTAGTTAGTATCTACCTATGTTATTATGTTAGTAAATCCTCCCCCCATACCTATCTCATGCATTGTCCTTAATGTATGAATGAATGCACTTATGCATGAAAAAGAAGAAAGGGAAGGAAAATATTACCTTAAGGTGGTGGTTCTGGTGATGGTCTAATTGGTCCACGAAATGCGGCCCAATCGAATTTTTGTGGAGTTCGGAGGAACCCACCAGAAATCTCTCTTTTATAACCCACTAAAAGGATGTATGTATGAACATTTTTTATTAAAAATTTAACCCCATCTAATTTTCAAATTCCATAATAATTTTCGGAGTCAATTTTGTCAACCGCCTTGTCCCAAAATGGAGTGTGAAAAGATAGAATGATTGACTTGGACTTAGGAAGTAAAGTAACTAATACCGACTCTGGAAAATAACTTAAGTCAAGTAAAGGTTCAGGAAGTGAGTCCAAATCAAGAAGTTGAAACTCAACTCCACAGTCATTTTTTCACAATGGAATGTGACTTAATATTGGTGATTCAAGTTCAAGAATGACAGGTATAGGAATCACAACTGACTCTAAAATATTACTCAAATCGGGTAATAAAATAGGAGTCAATATTGATTCGGGGAATTGAACTAGATCACAAATTTGAGAATCTAGGTCACATATCTCATTGAGTTCAATTTCATAAAAATGAGAACTTGCCAATTTGTCAATGGGACTTTCAAAAGTATGAAATTGGTCAAGTTCAATATGATGATCATCAAAGATGGACGATTCAATTTCAGTATGAATTGGCACAGGATCCAATGTTGACTTAGGAAAAGATTGAAATCAGATGAAGACACCGGAGTCATTATTGAATCAGGAAGTAGAATTGAATCACTAAGTTAAGGTTTATGATCATATTCATTCTCAAGTTCTATTTCAGAAAAGGAAAAACTTGCCAAACTGTCAATGTCATTTTCAAAAATTTGGAGTTTGGGCAAGTTCAAATGATTGTACTAAAATAGAATCTTGTTTTCCAAAACAAGATGATTCTTCGGCTCTAAGAGAATGGTTAGCGACATCAGAAATGATCAAAATGTGAGAATGGAGAGTTTGGACCATTAGATCTATGTCATGATCACGAGCGATTTTAGCCTGAGTCATGGCTTCAAGCATCTTTTCGTAGTCGATTGGTTCATCATTTTGTTGTGATTGGACTTGAAAAGATGAAGTGTTGTTGTGAAATTCGTGGTGAAATTGTGAGTCGGTCAGATTCTGTGATTGTTGCTTGGACTCACGCATCATCATGTCCAAGATTGATGGTTTTCTATTTTGTGATTGTTGCTCGGACTCATGCATACTCATTTCCATCATTTCCAAAATTGATGGTTTTCTATTTTGAACTGGTGGAACTGAGTATGAATCTTGGAAATATTGTGGACAAGGTGGATAAGGAGGACAACTTGGTTGAAAATTGGACTCGGGGGAGGCGAATCCCCATGGACTCTGTGAAGAGTTGAAATTGTTGTGGAAATTATGGTCATAAGATGGGGGGCATGGGTTATATTCATTCAGATAAGACCACTCCGGCACACTAGGTTGGTTAAAGTTAAGATATACCGGGTTGGTAATATCCGAAAAAGAGGTTGGTGTGTAATATGGATTACCATTAAAATTGGATGTTGGCCCAAAAGGTTACACTCTCCAATTGTTTAGAGTTTTGATGATAACAAAACAAATAAGAGCTATTTGGTACTAATAAGTTTGTTCAAGATAAGTTTCAGGTTAGTACCATATTTGGAGGCCATTGCTTAGCTTTTGTAAGAAATTCTAGGTTCATGAAGCAAATAAGGCATATGGTACAAAAAGGAAGGTACATAGAAGAGAAGGCTCTATCAAGGCATTGCATGGCTCAAGACTTCATTAGATTTGTTTCTAGTTTTATAGTTTTGTTAAAGAATAGTGAATAGGTTTGAAGCTCTATATTCTAACACACACTTCTTGCGCACATCTCATTTCTAAAAATATTCCCTATAAATATATACAAAATATTTTAATACAAAGCCTTTTGATTACAAACTCAATTTTATGTTTTACATTTATCTTCTAATCAAAACTATTTTGTTAGATATCAAAATCTCCTCAAAATTCTATTTCAATTTTAATTTTTGGCCTGAGACGGTCGACCGGTCGGTCGACCGACTCTAAGTCAGGTCAGGTCGGTCGACTGACCCAGTCGACCGGACTTCTGGCAGTTTGTTGCGTATCCGTGTGCACGTTTGGCGGTCGACCGACCAGTCGACTGACTGAAGTGCAGTTGCTCTCTGTTTCTGCCCAGTCGACCGGGCGGTCGACCGGAAGCCCGCAACGGTTATTTTATTTGAACCCCGGTCGACTTAGAGAGTCGTTTCAACAGTAACGGCTACTTTTTAAACATGTTTTATTTTTGTCTTTTTCTTTCCTAAAAGTGTTTAAATGATATTTTCTGAACCTAATACTTCCTAATTAGCATTAAGTGGGTTTACTCCTTAATCCCTAGCCCTCTCCTGTAAATAGGGGTGATTAGGGAGAGGTTTCAGTACAACAAAAGTTTACAAAAATTTCAAAAGTTTAAGGCATTCAAAAGAGTTTCATTTCTTGGTTTTTGTGCTGAAAATCTCTCTCTTTTTCTGAAATGTTTTTCAAATCTCTCTGATTTCATTTTCTTTTTCCACTTACATACAAGAGCTTCAATCCTACTCATTGTTCTACAAGGATTTTGTAAGGTAAGAGAATTTTTCAAAAGAGAGTTTGTGGTCTTTTGATCACCAAGAGAGAACTTGTACTTGAGATTGTGGAGTTGGGTACTCCGGTATATTTGTAACATCCTTGTGAAGTTATAGTGGTTAGAAATCCTTCTGGGGAAGGCGGGGACGTAGAGCTGGGTGCTCGAACCTCGAAAAAATTCTCGGTGTTTGCGTTTGGTTTACTTGCTCTTGCTTCTTGCTTTTCTTTCATTGCTCCTATTACTTACTCTCTACTTACATTGCAATTTTCACTTGTTTCATATTCATATTGTCAATCAAAGTCTCATACAACAAGATTGCATTATACACCTTAAACTCATATCCAGAGGAATCACGAGGAAGGAGTTCAGAGCTCTTCACGGAGAATCCGGCTTCTAGTCTTGTTTTGGGCGATTGTTGCATCATAAATTTTAATTGTGCATTGATTAGCATTATCACCTATTCACCCCCTCTAGGTGATTTTCAATTGGTATCAGAGCTTGGACTCTAGGTTTGGCTTAACATCCTTAGAGAGATCCTTAAATTTGCTAATCATCATTTGCATTCTTACATT
The DNA here is from genome assembly GCA_038442645.1 of Agave tequilana. Taxonomy (NCBI): domain Eukaryota; kingdom Viridiplantae; phylum Streptophyta; class Magnoliopsida; order Asparagales; family Asparagaceae; genus Agave; species Agave tequilana. The sequence goes on along the minus strand of JAVJIF010030075.1, from coordinate 200,436 downwards.
CATACACTAGTAAACATGGCCGACAACATCAAAACCCCTTCTAAATTTGATGGACTTAATTTCCCCATTTGGAAGGTTAGGATGACCATCTTTCTACAATCTTTAGGTAGCTTAGTTGCAAAATCCTTGACCAAGCCCTATGTTGTACCCGATAGTGAGGAAAACACTTGGTCCGACTTTACCTTTAGAGAATATGAGGCTAACTCCAAAGCCCAAAATTCCCTCCTAACCGTCTTGAATGAGGATGACCTTACACGGGTAATTCATTGCCAATCCGCCTATGAGATTTGGCAACATTTGTTGGTCACACACGAGGGAACATTACAAGTAAAGAGAGCTAAGATAGATCTCTTGAGGTCCCAATATGAAAGCTTTAAAATGATTGATGATGAATCTATTGTTTGCATGATTACAAGGTTTACTAAAATTACCAATACTCTTTCCTCCTTAGGTGATGATATTAGCAATGATCAAAAGGTGCGGAAAGTGATTCGGGCTCTTCCTACATCATGGGAGATAAAGGCCACCACCTTGAAAGAGTTGAATGACAAGGATGAAATGGATCTCATAAGTCTCATCGGCAACCTAAAGACTCATGAGATGGAAAAGAAGGCAAGAGAGGAAGCAGCTCCTCAAAGAAGAAATCCATTGCCTTCAAGTCTTCCTCCACTCTTGATGACGATGAAGTAGATGAAGAAGAAGATGAGGAGCTATCCCTCCTTGTGCGAAACGTGAAGAGAATGTACTAGAGGAACAAGCTCAATTTTAGAAGGAAATTTGAAGGAAAAGAGGAGAGAAGAATCATTTGCTATAATTGCCGAAAGCCCGGACATATCATGGCCGATTGTCCGGAGTTCAAGAAAAAGGTGACTTCCTCCTTCAAGCCAAAGAAGCCGATGGAGAAGAAAGCTTACAAAGCCACATGGGATTCAGAAAGCGAATCCGAAGATGAGGTGGACACGGCAAACATGTGTTTCATGACAAACACTCCCAAGGTAACCACTCAACCACTTGATGAAGAAGATAAATTGAGTAAAGAAATGCTTGTACATGTTTTTGTTAAACTTTCGAAAACCTATGATGTTAAAAAGGTAGAATGTTCAAAATTGGAAAAGGAAGTTGCTTTTCTTAAAATCAACTTGCTATTGTTTCAAAAGAAAAGGATGAAATTTCTTCTAATCTTTTTTCCACTCAAAAAGAATTTAGTGCTTACAAAGTTGCTTGCAAAGCAAAATTTTCAAAGATTGATGAAAAAGAAATGTCTTCCTTAAAAACTAGAATTGTTGATTTTGAAAAGGTTTTGAAGGATTGTGCTTTCACACTAAGAAACTAGAGGAAATGTTTTGTAAAAAGCACACTTCTCATGCTAAAGCTTCTCATGTCACAATTCCTCATGCCCACACTACACACAACACTCATGCTAAATCTACACATGCTCACAAGTCACACACTCACTATGCTTTTAAATATGGTAGAGTGTATAGATGTACTTATTGTGGTAAGAATGGACATTTGGCTAAGTTTTGTTATGACCAAATAAATAGAACAATTAATCTTGTATGGGTTCATGACACTAACACTTTAGGACCCAAGAAAATGTGGGTACCAAAATCAAGTCCTAAATTATTTGATGTAGGTACACACAAAGGCTCCAAGACGTAAGGAGCGGTGGTACCTTGATAGTGGTTGTTCAAGACACATGACATGGGATATCAACAACTTTACAACCCTATCAAGGTACGTGGAGGGTGGCACCGTCACCTTTGGGGATGACTCCAAGGGCACTATCATCGGTATAGGTAACATTCAAATTGGTGCATCTCGTATTATAGAAATGTTGTTCTTGTTGATGGTTTGAAACATAACTTGCTTAGCATTAGTCAACTTTGTGACCATGGACTTAAAGTTGTTTTTAATAATTCTTCTTGCAAAATCCTTGATTGTAAAACCAATGATTGTATTCTCACCGGATTTCGTGATAATAATGTTTATATCATTGACATGCTTAATTTGGATTGTTCTACTAAATGCTTAAATGCTTTTGATGAGAATTCTTGGCTTTGGCATAGAAGATTAGGACATGCATCTTTTGACCATCTTTCTAGGATTAATTCTAAGGAATTGGTAAAGGGTATTCCTTACTTGAAGTTTGAGAAAGACCGCATTTGTGGTGCGTGCCAACTTGGGAAACAAACCAAGTCTTCCTTCAAACCAATCAAGGATATCATGTCAACTAGACCACTAGAATTAATTCATATGGATCTCTTTGAACCAACTAAAACTAAGAGCTTAAATGGTAGTAGATATGCATTTGTTTTAATTTATGATTTTTTTCGTTTCACTTGGGTTTTCTTTTTGGAACACAAAGATCAAACTTTTTCTCATTTCAAAATTTTTCGAAAAAGGGTTGAAAAAGAAAAAGGTTTTTCGATTTTGAAAATAAGGAGTGATAGAGGTGGTGAGTTTGTTAACCAACTCTTCATGACTTATTGTGATGAAAAGGGAATCAAGCATGAAATGTCATGTCTTAGAACTCTACAACAAAATGGAGTTGCAGAAAGAAAGAATAGAACACTTCAAGAGATGGCTAGGACCATGATAAGTGAATATGACCTCCCTCAATATCTATGGGCCGAGGCCGTAAACACCGCATGCTATATTTCAAATCATATTTATTTGTGTAAAAATTCTTCCAAAACATCTTTTGAAATATATCATTCTAGAAAACCTAATGTTGCATATTTCAAAGTTTTTGGATGCAAGTGTTTTGTTTTGAATACTAGAGATAACTTGGGTAAATTTAATGCTAAGGCTTATGAAGCTATCTTTGTTGGATACTCTAATACTAGTAAAGCTTATAGAATATTCAATAGATCTTCCCTTACCATTAAAGAATCCATGCATGTTAAATTTGAAGAATCTAATGTGGTTGTTGAGAATGTTATAGAAATTGACCCATTAGGTGAAGACATGGAGAAACTATCCTTGAAGGACTCACCCGCTCAAGAAGAAAAGCAAGAACACATTGGTGATGTTCAAGAGGATAAAGAGGAAAGCTCTCAACCGCTTCCTAAAGATTGGAGATACGCTACAAATCACCCCAAGGAACTCATTTTAGGTGATGTCTCTAAAGAGGTAACAACTCGCTCCAAACTCCATGACTTATGTGGTAACTTTGCATTCATTTCTCATTTTGAACCCAAAACATCCTCGAAGCCGAGGGGGACTCATATTGGTTGCTAGCCATGCAAGGGAAACTCAATCAATTTGAGCGCAATCAAGTTTGGCACCTTGTTCCTAGGCCTCACGATAGACCAATAATTGGTACTAAGTGGATTTTTAGGAATAAGATGGATGAGTCCGAAAATGTCATTAGGAATAAAGCTAGGTTAGAGGCCTAAGGTTACACTCAAGTTGAGGGAATTGACTTTGAGGAGACCTTTGCACCCGTAGCACGGCTTGAAGCCATACGGATGACACTAGCTTTTGTATCTTTTAAAAATTTTAAACTTTTTCAAATGGATGTGAAAAGTCCATTTTTGAATGGTTTTATAAATGAAGAAGTTTTGTTGATCATGTTCATTCCAATTTTATTTTTTAACTTGATAAAGCTTTGTATGGATTGAAACAAGCTCCAAGAGCTTGGTATGAAAGGCTTTCTAGTTTTCTCATTTCAAATGATTTTATTAAAGGGAAAGTAGACACAACATTATTCATTAAGCATGTTGATAATGACATTTTAATTGTGCAAATTTATGTGGATGATATAATTTTTGCTTCTACTAATGAGTTTTTATGCAAGGAATTTGAAAAGGTCATGCAATGTGAGTTTGAAATGTCTTCCATGGGTGAATTGAATTTCTTTCTTGGACTCCAAATCAAGCAATTGCAAGATGGGAATTTCATATGTCAAGCCAAGTATGCAAAGGAACTCGTAAAGAAGTTTGGACTTGAAGGCTCAAAAGTTTGCAACACTCCCATGGCAACTACAACCAAGCTTGATAAGGATGACCAAGGTAAATGTGTTGATATTAAGTTGTATAGAAGCATGATAGGAAGTTTGTTGTATTTGACGGCAAGTAGGCCGGGCATCATGTTTAGTGTGTGTCTTTGTGCTAGATTCCAATCGTGTCCTAAAGAGTCACATCTTATTGCGGTAAAATGCATCATTCGTTATATTAAGGGCACAATTGGAATGGGTCTTTGGTATCCAAAAATCGGAGATTTCTCAATGACGAGTTATTCGGATGCCGACTATGCGGGTTGTAGAGTAGATAGAAAGAGTACTAGTGGGATATGTCAATTTCTTGATAATTGTCTTGTTTCATGGTCCTCTAGGAAACAAAATTCCGTAGCTCTCTCACCGCCGAGGCGGAGTATGTTGCCGCGGGGCCTTGTTGTGCACAAGTCCTTTGGATGAAATATACTCTCCTTGATTATGATTTACATTATAACCATATAAAATATTTTGTGATAATACTAGTACTATGCATATGACTAAGAATGCAAATCAACATAGTAAGATCAAGCACATTGAGATTAGATATCACTTTCTTAGAGATCATTTTGAGAAAGGTGATATAGATATTGATTATGTTTCAACGGATTTGCAACTTGCCGATATTTTCACTAAACCACTTGATTTGCTAGATTTTCTTTTATATGTGGAGAACTTAATGTTTGTGTTATTGAATAAACAAAATTTTCTTATCCCTTTTTGATGTATGACAAAAGGGGGAGAATGAGTTTATATGGAAATATAAGTTTATATGGTTTTGGTTCCATATAAGTTTATATGCTTTTGGTTTTTGAGTTTATATGCTTTTGGTCTTTGCAAAGTGTTTTTATGAATTCTTGTATTTAAGTTTAAGTGTTTTTGCAAGAGTTTTATGTCTCATGGTTTTTAGTCTCATGGTTTTTGCTTGCAAAAACCTCTCTTTAATCTGTTTTATATAGCATAATTTGAGGAGGAGCTTTCACCTCCCCTATATTTTTTATCATAGCATATTTGTTTTGTCATCTTCAAAAAGGGGGAGATTGTTGGCCCAAAAGGTTACACTCTCCAATTGTTTAGAGTTTTGATGATAACAAAACAAATAAGAGCTATTTGGTACTAATAAGTTTGTTCAAGATAAGTTTCAGGTTAGTGCCATATTTGGAAGCCATTGCTTAGCTTTTGCAAGAAATTCTACATTCATGAAGCAAATAAGGCATATGGCACAACAAGGAAGGTACATAAAGAAAGGGCTCTAGCAAGGTATTGCATGGCTCAAGACTTCATTAGATTTGTTTCTAGTTTTATAGTTTTGTTAAAGAATAGTGAATAGGTTTGAAGCTCTATATTCCAACACACACTTCTTGCGCACATCTCATTTCTAAAAATATTCCCTATAAATATATACAAAATATTTTAATACAAAGCCTTTTGATTACAAACTCAATTTTATGTTTTACATTTATCTTCTAATCAAACTATTTTGTTAGATATCAAAATCTTCTCAAAATTCTGTTTCAATTTTGATTTTTGGCCTGAGACGGTCGACCGGTCGGTCGACCGACTCTAAGTCAGGTCAGGTCGGTCGACTGACCCAGTCGACCGGACTTCTGGCAGTTTGTTGCGTATCCGTGTGCACGTTTGGCGGTCGACCGACCAGTCGACTGACTGAAGTGCAGTTGCTCTCTGTTTCTGCCCAGTCGACCGGGCGGTCGACCGGAAGCCCGCAACGGTTATTTTATTTGAACCCCGGTCGACCGACCGGTCGACCGAGAGAGTCGTTTCAATAGTAACGGCTACTTTTTAAACATGTTTTATTTTTGTCTTTTTCTTTCCTAAAAGTGTTTAAATGATATTTTCTGAACCTAATACTTCCTAATTAGCATTAAGTGGGTTTACTCCTTAATCCCTAGCCCTCTCCTATAAATAGGGGTGATTAGGGAGAGGTTTCAGCACAACAAAAGTTTACAAAAATTTCAAAAGTTTAAGGCATTCAAAAGAGTTTCATTTCTTGGTTTTTATGCTAAAAATCTCTCTCTTTTTCTGAAGTGTTTTTCAAATCTTTCTGATTTCATTTTCTTTTTCCACTTACATACAAGAGCTTCAATCCTACTCATTGTTCTACAAGGAATATCACACAATAGAACACAAACAAAGAAACAAATAAGCAAACAAAGGAAAAAATTTCTAAACTAAGTTAGGGTAGACCTATGACCTAGACAACTCCTAACTGGTTAAACTGTCCGCGGGAGGTATAATGCGGAATTTGACCACAAGCTAATCAGCCAAGTCAGGGCAAGATTGGTAAGAGGTTATCTGTCAAAGACGTTCCTTAATTAAGTAACCACCAACCTTCGGGCTTTCGGCCCTTAATCCCCTTCCTAGACACTGATTTGGCAGGAGTCAAATTCCAACACCTTTCCTCCTTAGGATAATCTCCTAATTGAGTTCGAGATGTCCCTAGGGCCAACATCTACTCATTTTTAGTTAGGCTTGAGTTAGTGAGTGAGGAGATTGTTTGTGGGCTAAGGGAGGGTAATGACTTCCCTACCTTATCTTATTTATAGGACAAGCCCTTAAGTCAATTTAGTGCAGTGTACAAGTATATAGAAAAAAAAAGTAACATTCAAGCAATATTTCATACAAGATGAACCTTATACTAAATGCTATGCACACATACCTTGGCTCCAGCACTCTTCAACAGTAAATAAAAAATGAAATGAAATAGACACGTGCCCAAATGCAAAGTCTAAATCATTTTTAGCATTTACAATTAACTTTTTACTGTTGTGTTAGAAATATAGATACAGTGAGTCAAACAAGGAGATAAATGCTACAGAAATTCAGATTTTCAATTCAGCCAACCTGCAAAAATATAGGTTAGTAGTTCACTCAGTTTTGCCACTGGAATGTAGCAAATCTGAGGGATTCTGGGCTCTGCTATCTTGAGCAGAGTCCAGGGCCACTTATATATCCACTGCAACAGATATTCCTTGTTGTTAAATCTGTAAAAAAAAAGAAGAAGAAAGTTAACCAAAAATGTAAACTTTTAAAGAGATTAACTTACCGTCCCTCCCCGGCAACGGCGTCAAATTTTTGGTTGGAACGAGAAATAGTTATTAAAAATAGTTAAGGGTTAGAAGTTCTTAGTCTCGTTTCAATTTTATCCGCTGCAGTAAGGGCCAAAGCGGGTCGATCAACAGGGAAGGATGCGATGCAAGCGTTTCGGACGATTTCTCTATATTACTTAGAACAAAACAAAAGAGAGTGATTAGATTTGAGTGATTTGATTGGAGATATGCAGTTTACTAATCTTCTACCACAACCCATAGTGCAAGTCTTGAAAAGTGAATATCATTTTGAAACAAGTAAAATCTATCCTAGGTTATTAATAGAAATTCAAGCAAGATAAATGATATTAGAATCTAACTAGTGTGCACTAATAAAAACTCAACAAGTGTTCATCCTAACTTCTAAGTATAGTATAAAAAGAGTCTTAACTTAAAGTTATACTATCAAAGTTCTTAAGTATGAATTTATGAAGAATCATTTAAAAGTATAACCTAGATTAGAAAAACTAACTATCAATTAATCTTCAGAAAACTGTTTTAATCTTAGGGTTTCTAAAAGTGATTATCAATCCATCCACTTTCTAAACTACATTAGGGTTGTTTAAGAGATTAGTACACCACAAATTAGAATTAGTTATTCATCTCTTTTTTATATATATTTTCAATTTTTTTGTTTAATGTAAAAAAATTATGTGAAAGAGAGAAGAAGACAAAAAAAAATATCTCAGTAGAAAATTAAATAACAAAATTAAATGACAAAGAAGAAAAGGTAACATTTATTTGAATGTCACTTCCAAATACAATGCTCCTCTCCTTCTCCAAAATATGCTAAAAACGAAACGAAATTACAAGAAATTTGCAAAGAGAAAATCTAAAGAAAACCCTAAGTTCCCGTCTCTGGATGCCCCCTCTCTGTTGCTCTGCAGGGGTATTTATAGGAGAAAACCAGAGGATAAGAAGCGTATGAAGATAAGAGGAGCAAAATATCTCTGAATTTGAATTCTTCTTTTATCTCCAAACTTGTTTTGACTTATCCGTAGAAGTTCAATTCTGTCCTGCAACTTGTTATCATATTGATCGCTGAATATGGCTTATCTGCCGACTGAATTGGAAAGTTTGATCAACATAAGAGTTGTAGTCCTTCAAGTTTTCGTTCTGGAGAATCTTGAATCATTGAATTTGAATATCTGTAGTAAAAGTTATGATCTGAATACTAAAACGTGTACAGTCTGAATCCGAATTTTTCTCTCCTTTATCTTCATCTTGTGGTGCAAGCAACCTTATTCAAATAGAAGTCCATCTTATCATTTTCCTCCTCTTTTAGCAATTAGGAGTTCTATCTTATCCTTCCTTTTCCTTCCTTAGATTTTAAATAAATAATTTAAAATCCAAGTTTAGATTAGGTTAGGTAATGTAGAAACTTCTAAATTACTACAATTTTTACATATGGGCTTTTTGGGCTTTTGGGCTTCATTCAGGCTTTATTTCTTTATTTTTTAATTACTCAAGGCCTACACACATTAAATAACAAAACTTAGTAATAGTGCATAATTAAAAGAATAAATAGGAAAATATGATAGTAAATGTGGTGATAAATATGCACTTTTTACTACCTATCAATTACTAATATATAGTTTTATCCCTTCCGGCAACATGATGTCAGCTCTTCCGGAGCCTTCAATTAAATTTGCGGTGTCTAATATAGTATTTACATTAGCTTCTTCTAAAGTTAAGCTTGTAAAATAAATCTTATCTCGAAAGATATAGTGTGTGGTTGCACTGTATGTAATGTCTTCACCATTCTTTTTTATGTTCTAACAAAAATAAATTGATGACAATCAAACAAACTATTTTATTTCAGTAATAAAAATACGAAAACAAAATTATGAGGCATAGATAACATGATAGCACACAAACATAAGCAAGATAACATAATATAACTATAAACATAATAAGAAAATAATGACTCATTTCACACCTATAACAAGCATCTTCAAAATGATGATGAGCCTTAGCTTGCTTATTCTTCTCTTTTTCTTGTTTTACCTCAACATTTGTCCACTTCTGGTGGTGCGATAAGTTTTTATAGGAAACATTTGGAGCATAGAGATTATGATCACCACCACAGAACTTGCCATGACCGCATGCACATCCATGTTCATGTCCATATATGTGAGATGATGTTGAATTCACTTCCAAGAATGCAGTTCCATTCACTTCAGGGAATGATTATATCTGTTTGGATGTAAATTGTGATTTTTTTATCAAAAGCTCACTATTTTGTTCAGTAACCAAAAGATATGAAATTAATTCAGACTATTTCTTAAATTTTCACTCTCAATATTACTGCTGCAGGAGCAAATTTGAGGCATGAAAAGTAGAATAAGTCTTTTCTAATATATTTTATTCGGTTATGCTTTCTCCATATAATTTTTGTTGGCCCAAAGGCCTTCCACCCTAGTTTTGATGATGATTAACTCATGTAGTTATGTTTACTAATAATCTTGTGTTGTTTAAGTTTCAGATCATTAACTAAGATATTAGTTGGTGATTAGCTTCAACAAGGTGTTTAGAAGCTTTTCATGATGATTCCAGGGCCAAAGCGTCAAGATCACACATTGCCTAGCCCATGGATGGAGTTTTGGAGCAAGTCAACTTGAAGATGAAGATCATCAAGAAGACTTAGGTATCCATAGTTTAGATAGTGTGTTTTAGATCCATTTGTAAAGTTTAGTATAGTTGATATGCTCAAGTGCACAACACACACATTTTTATGTTTTGGTTTTGGTTTTCATGAATAGTAGATCAAAACAAGTTTACTCTATTTCTATGTATATTAGATATGTTCTAGATATACATACATGCTTTAAACTTGCTAGACAAACTTATTTTGACTATCCTATTCATGTTTTGGAAAAATCAAGTTTGATGAAAATACAAGTTTTGTTTTTGATAAAATTTACAAGACTCAAAAATGAATTGATATGATTGATATATGTCTTGAAATTTTTATCACAAGTTTGTGTTTCAATACAAAATGTTAAAACAAGTTTTGTGGATTTTTAGAAGACTTAAAAGAATTTTCAAAATATTTTTAAACTGGTTTTCTGACCTAGTTTCTGTTCCAGGCTTCTATTAGTCGACTAAGTCAACTGACCAAGTCGACTAGGCTGAAGTCGGTCGACCGGGTCGGTCGACCGACGTGCACAAATCTGTGCACGTTTGAAGGCACTGGGACGGTCGACCGCTCGGGTCGACCGGGGCACTTACAGTGCTCTCTGTTTGTTTGGATCGACCGGGCAGGTCGATCGCAGTTGCCCAACGGTCATATTTCTGACCGTTGGCGGTCGACCGGGCCGGTCGACCGTTGCCTGTCAGAGCTGCCAGCTCAGCTCTAACGGCTAGTTTTCTGATGGGGCTATATAAACCCCATCTCTTTGGGTTTTTGGCCAAGTTTTTTAGAGCAAATTTTTCCTGACTTCTTTAGTGTTTTAAAAGAGTTTTCAAAAGAGTTTTAAGTGCCAAAAGATCAATCTTAATTGTTTTTAAGTGTTTTGTTATTTTCAAAGAAAACAAGTTTTTGGGAATTGATTTCTTGTTCTTTATCTCCATATCATTTTGGTATTTTCCCAAGAGATTTTCTTTGATCAAAACACTTGTGTTTTCCACACTTGAGCTATATCTTCTATCCTATTCTATTAGGATCTTGTATTTGTGGAAAAAGGAAAGAGGTTTGTGGTTGAGATATACCACTTGTTGTAAACCCTTGATTTCTTGGTTGCTCCCTCTTTGGTAGAGGTTGAGGTTGTTGTATTGGGTTGGAGTTTGCTCCCTCTTTGGTAGAGGTTGAGGCTTGTGGTTTGCTCCCTCTTGTGAGAGGTGGAGTTTGGTTGTAAACCCTCTTCGGTAGAGGTGTTGGTTGTTGTGGTTGTTTGGCTAAGGGCCTACCCCTCTTGTGTGAGGAGGTGTTTGTTTGAGAGAGGAGTTAGGTACTCCATTGTTGTACAAATCCTTCTCGGTGAAGGTTCCCTCGGTGGGAGTCCTCGGTGGACGGTATAGTGGATTGGAAATCCTACACGGTGGTGTAGGCGGGGATGTAGAGCAAGGGTGCTCGAACCTCGAAATATATCATTGTGTTTGCGTTTGATCCACTTGTCTCTAAACTCTCTCTCTTTACATTTGTGCAAAGCATCATTCATCATACTTATTACTTACTTGCATTTGTGTTGTGCCTTGCATATTTCATATTGCTATATCTTATATGCTTGGTTGTTTGTGTATGCCTCACTTGTACTTAATCAACAAAAGCTTCACATAGCACCTCAACCCATTCAAGGGGAATCAAGAGGAGTTAGTCCAGAGCCCTTCACGGGGAATTCGGCTACACTTGTTGATTGTACTAAGTGTGTTTGCAAGATTTGCATTAGCTTCCGCATTTAGCGCACTTAGTTTTACATTTAGTTCTTAGATTAGCACTTACACCTATTCACCCCCCCCTCTAGGTGTTCTTTCAATTTTAACTTGGAGACAATTTTAAATAATGAGTTTATTCACTAAAATTTTTGAATCCTGCAGCTTCAGGTGCATCCATTCATACCAAGGTTTCAATAAAATAATAGTTTTATATGGTCATATCTCTCCAAAGAGTCAAATGATCTTTTACCGTGAGATACTCTGTTTTCAATCTTTCATTAGTATGATGGCAAAGGAAGGTTAGGGCTTTAGATCCGGCTAGGATGCATTATTATTTTTTTAATTTTCTCTCCAAGTAGGTCATGTTGGGATGCTTTGTTTGTTTTTTTTAATTTTCTTTTCAAGCTTCTTAGCCCCGAGATGTATCTCAACTGTTGGCCCAAAGGTTACAATGTGGTTTTGTGTTTTGATAATAACAAAACAAATGAAGTTATTTAGTGCTAATCAAATTCAAGAGTGTATTTCAAGATTCAAGAAGATCTAACAGGGTTCAAGAAGATCTAACAAGTTTCTTCCTCTAAAAGAAGGTATTGATGACTCAAGGGTACTCAAGAACGGGATCATGGCTCAAGGGTACTCAAGAACGAGATCATAGCTCAAATGTCACTATCAGAAAAGCCCGCTTAAAGATTCTTGTAGTCGATTAGAATCTTATAAGAAACTAGTTTGTTAGAGATTAGAATATAGATTTGAGGCTCAAAGATATACACACACATAAGTGCACGTTTTCAAAAGTATGGTTTTGACATGTTTGGTTTTGATACTTGTTTCACATTTTTATAGAAATTTCTATCTCAGTTCAGAACTTGTATCTAATGGCGATACATGACTTCTCTCTACCAAAATTCAAACAAAATTATTTGAAAATTTTCTTTATCTTTAAAAATTACTTTGACCTAGTTTTTGGCCTAGGTCAGTTGACCAGGCGGTCGACCGTGCCATTACAGGCCAGAACGGTCGATCGCATGGTCAACCAAACCTCTGGCAATTGGGGTGTACATGTTGTGCACATTCCCCGTCGATCGACCCGTCGTCTGGTCCCTTATTGGATCGACCGAGCAGTCGACCAACTGTAACTAGTTTGGTCTCAGTTAAACACGGTCGACCGACCGGTTAACCGAGAGCCAACGGTCAAATTTTTTTGAATGGCCGGTCAACCGGCCGATCGACTGACAGATTGCCAGATTGGCAGTAATGACCAGTTCTTTTACATCTATTTTTAAACATATTTCTTTTAAAACGTGAAAAGTTAAATTTCTAGGTGAATTTCTTCCTTTTTAGGTCTGGTAAAACTGTTCTAAAAGTGTTTTTCTAAAACCTATATAAAGGGTCAATTTCTTCCTTTTTAGACCTGGTAAAACTACTCTAAAAGTGTTTTTCTAAAAACCTATATAAAGGGTCATTGGGATTGAATATTTCATAATAACAAATTTTATTGAAAATTTAGTTTTTGCTTTCAAAGAGAAAAAATTTCAAGTTTTCTTTTGTGCTCTTATTTTCAAAGTTTTAATTGAGTTTTTTCTGCTCTTAAAATATCTCTTTTCTAATTTTCACTCTCACTTACATCCTTGAGCTTCAAGTTTACATTTTACTCTATAGGGTTTTTGTAAGAGAGTTGCAAAGAGAGTGTTTATGATATCTTGATCACCCAGAGCTTGTTATCTCAATTAGCTTTGTGCTGCCTCTGGTATAGAGGATTGAGTTAGAGAGTTGTGTACTCTGAGTGGTTATAATTCCTTGTTATAAGATCTCTTTGTGGAGGATCCAATAGTGGATAGCGAAATCCTTCACGGTGGTGAAGGCAGGGACGTAAAGCGGTGCTCGCACCTCGGAACAAATCTTTTTGTTTGTAATTACTTTATTATCTCTATTTACTTGTTTATTATTCATTTATTCTTGTCAATCAATACTCATCTCAACAAGATAGCAATTGAGCATTTCAACTCTTATCTAGAGGAATCAGGAGGAGAAGTTCAGAGCTCTTCACGGGGAATCCGGCTTCAAGTCTTGCTTTGAGTGATCAGTTGTGTTATTTCATATTATTATTATCTTGAATTTTCATTTGATTAGCTATACACCTATTCACCCCCCTCTAGGTGTAATTTCAATTGGTATCAGAGCTTGTTGCACTTGATTTTGGTCTAACAACTTAGAGTTAAAGATTCATATTTTTGCTAATCACAATATTTGTATACACCTACATGGATTTCATGACACCTCCCTTGATTGACTTTCTTAACATCTAAACTTGGAAAGTTAAGATGTCCATGTTCCTAAAAACCCTAGGGATTCATATTTATTTTGCCACCATTAAAGATTCATATTTTATTCATGACAAAAATCTTGAAGCTAATATAAAAAAAATTCATGCTTTAAAGAGTACCCTAAATGATAACTATTTATCTAGGATAGCTAACTTTGATTCTGTTTTGTAGTGCGGAATACCCTTATCTCTCTTGGTGAACAAAAGTAATACTACATGGGGAGTGACTCGGATGTAGGAAGTAATGCTTCTAACATATGCTACATGGTCCAAAGGGATGACCCCCTTGAGGTAAATTCCAGATCTGAGTTAGAAGAAGATATTGACATGCCTTATGATGAGCTTGAATCTTTTTGTCAAAAACTTCTTGAAAAATATGATTTATTAAAAATTAAAATGATAAGCTGAAAAAGAAAAGCACTTCTTTACTAAAAGAAAATGATTCTTTTAAAAATAAATTTGAATGTGTTTCAAAAGAAAATGAATTTTTGAAAAAGGAAAATATTTCCTTGTCTTTAAAATTAAATAACATTTGCGAAAGAAATAATTCATTGAAAAATAAAATTATTTTGGTGAAAAAAGAAACAGAGATTGTTTGGGAAGAAAATAATTCTTTGAAAAAGAAAATTGTTTTAAAAGAAAAAGAAAACAATTCTAAAAAAAAGAAGATTGTTGATTCTTATGCTCATGTCTCTTATTCCTATATTAATAATGATATTTGTATTGTGAAGAAGAAAATTGATTATTGGGCTGCCAATGTGCATTTAACCATAATAGGTTGGGATCCATGTTTCACAAGAAACAAATTCCACATACTCATGCTCATACCCCCATGGCATACACCTCATGTACACCATAATCACAATCATTCTCATATGTATGCTAGAGTGTACACATGTACACATTGTGGCCGCAAAGGCCATCTTGCAAAATTTTATTTTAATAGACTAAATTCTTTAAATTTTGCAAATAACAATGTTTGGGTTCCCAATATTTCTAACCCTTATGGACCTAAAAAGATATGGGTACTAAAATTCTCACCTTTTGTGTTTGATGTAGATGTGGGCTCTCACAAAATGTGAGAGGGCTGGTGCTTTGGTGGTGGATGCTTGGGAAGCTTGATGGACATACCCAATTCATGCATTATTATCAAGAAAGTTTGGTGAGAGGATCACCATGGTTTGGAGACCTAGAAAATAGTTCATATTGTTTGGTAACTATCTCTAAACTCCTATTTTAGTTTACATGTTTTTACATTAATGATTTTTTTTGCATGTTTTATTTTTAATGTTCAGTATGTTAAATGCAATGTTATTAGACATGTGATATACATAGATAGTCTTTGAGATACACCCATGTTCATATGGATTTATATTTTCTGTTCTCACTATTATTTAACTATTATGTATATGCTAGTTCTAAAACACGTATATTTAGCCTAATGATCTTATTTGTTTCATGCTTCATGTGGTGATTACTTATTTAGATATAGTTTTTGTTAAAATTTGTGTTTATACTTGTACAAGTATGAGCTACACTTGATTATTGTGTGTTTGTACTTCATTTCTCATTACATATACTTGTATAACCTAATTTTGATGATTCTTACATTTATACTTATTATTCTATTCTTGTACATGTTTAGCTTCATGTATATGTTATTTTTGTATAAAACTAATTGATATATATATATATGAATATCCTTGAGTCATTTGCTTTGATGCAAAATTCTATTATGGACTTGTTTATGTTTGGATATAAATGTATACTTTTAATTTCGATAAAATATACATGTACTTTTAAGTTTGTTTAATTTTTATAAAAAATTTTAGTTCTGATGTTTGATTTGAGCCTTGTTGATTTATTTTATGAATATGCTATTCACATGATTATTGTGCACTCACATTATTTTTGTTTACTCATGACTTTGTTTTATGAGCATATTTTTAAGCCTTATAGATCTTGAGTGACAATTTTTGTATACTTAGTAAAGCTTCATGGGCTATATAATTTGATTTCATATTTTGAAAGATCTTTAACTAGTTTTTCAAAAATTATTTTAAATTAGTTTCTTGATTCTTAAATTGGTAGAGTTTTTAAATATGTTAAATTATTTTTAAACTCTTATTTTTGAAAATATCTACCAACTTAAGGGAGATTGGTTGGGTGATCATGCCATACTCTTTAATGACTATCATTTTAACATGTGCATGATAAGGGTGGATTGATATGAGTTATACACATGATTCATTTGCTATATCATTTTTGTATACTTATAGTTATTATATATATGTATGTTTCAAATCTCAAGTGATATTTTCATTCATACATATATATGACTTTGATTGTACTTGTTTTACATGTCCATACATTTTAAAGCACAAATCATGTTTATGTTAAGCTTGATTTTATCCTAAATGTTAATTGGTATCAAAATCTACTATTGATATCTTAAAAATTTTTGTTTCTCTACAAGTGGCATCAACATTTTTTTTTGTCAACTACTATTTAATTTCATTGGTATCGTAATTCATTTTGTTGACTTCAAAAAATTTTAAAAATTTGTTTTAAAAGTTGTTTCAAAATTTGTTGATATGTATTATCTATATGCAAGGGGAGCTTGACATCTCCTCTCTATATAGATTCATGTTGAGTGTATTACACATATGTAGAGCTTGACCTCTCTTTTATATATGGTACACGTGTGTAGGGGGAGCTTAACATTTCCGTCTATTCATTGTATATTATGCTTATGTGGGATACGGTCTAGTCATCCCTTCGACGAAGATGATGAAGAAGAAGATGATGAAGACCTCTCCCTCCTAGTGAAAAATGTAAGGAGGATGTACAACAAGGCTAAGTTCAACAATAGAAGACGATGGTAAGGAAAAGAGGACAAGAAGATCATTTGCTTTAATTGTCGGAAGCTAGGCCACATGGTTGCGGATTGCCCGGAGACCAAAAATAAACCATCAATCTCTAAGAAGCCCTCCAAGAAGAAAGCTCTTAAAGCTACATGAGATTCGGAGAGTGAATCCGAAGAAGAGGTGGATAACACACATGTGTATTTCGTGGCTAATAATAACACACTTAAGGTAACATTTGAACCCTCACTTGATGATTGTGAATTAACAATGGATGAATTGGGTGAGCCTTTTGAAGAGTTGTCTAACAACTATGATTTCCTTAAAAAGAAGTCTTTAAAAATGAAAAAGAAAAATGAATCTCCTCAAAATAAAATTGTTATTCTTTCAAAAGAAAAAGATGATTTATCTTCCACACTCATATTCACACAAAAAGACTTTGATGCATACAAAATTTGATGTAAAGTAAAATTTTCTTTAATTGATAAAAATGAGATTTCTATTTGAAAACTAAAATTAACACTTTAGGTGATATTTTAAAGAAGTGTGAGTTTGATAGGGCTAAATTAGAGGCCATGTTTCCAAAGAAACACACTTCAAGGAAACATGTTCATGCTACATATGTTCATGCTCCACAAGCACACCATGCATACTCACATTATGCTAATCATGCCACACACACTAAGCAAGCTCATGTTTCTCACCATACACATACACATCATGCATTTATGTGTGATAGAGTTCGTAGTTGCACTTATTATGACCGAAAGGGTCACTTGGCTAAGTTTTGATTTGATAGAATAAATGCTTCTAATGATCATGTTTGGGTTCGAAGAAGAGGTGGATATGACACATGTGTGTTTCGTGGCTAATAATAACACACCTAAGATAACATTCGAACCCTCACTTGATGATTGTGAATTAACAATGGATGAATTGGGTGAGCCTTTTGAAGAGTTGTCTTACAACTATGATTTCCTTAAAAAAGAAGTACTTAAAAATAAAAAATAAAAATGAATCTCTTTAAAATAAAATTGTTATTCTTTCAAAAGAAAATGATAATTTATCTTCCACACTCATATCCACACAAAAAGACTTTGATGCATACAAAATTTGATGTAAAGTAAAAAAATTTTAATTGAAAAATGAGATTTCTAGTTTGAAAACTAAAATTAACACTTTAGGTGATGTTTTAAAGAAGTGTGAGTTTGATAAGGCTAAATTAGAGGCCACGTTTCCAAAGAAACATACTTCAAGGAAACATGTTCATGCTACACATGTTCATGCTCCACAAGAACACCATGCACACTCACATCATGCTAATCATGCCACACACACTAAGCAAGCTCATGTTTCTCACCATACACATACACATCATGCATTTATGTGTGATAGAGTTTGTAGTTGCACTTATTGTGACCGTTGGCTAAGTTTTATTTTGATAGAATAAATGCTTCTAATGTTCATGTTTGGGTTTGAAAAGCTAACACTATAGGACCGAAGAAAATATGGGTACCAAAATCAACCAATTTTTTACTTAATATAAGTACACACCAAGGCTGTAAGACGTAGTGAGCGGTGGTATCTTAATAGCGGTTGCTTAAGGTATATGACATGCGATATCAACAATTTTGCAATCCTACCAAGGTACCATGAAGGTGTCACCGTCACCTTTGGAGATGATTCAAAGGGAAAAATTATCGGTATAGATAACATCAAAATTGGCTCATCTCCTTTAATTAAAAATGTTGTTTTAGTTGATGGTCTCAAGCATAATCTCTTGAGTATTAGTCAACTTTATGATAGAGGTTTTAAAGTATTTTTGATGATTTATCTTGTAATGTTTTAGATTGAAAAATCAATGCATGTGTTCTTACCAGTTTTCGTGAAAATAATGTTTGCATAATTGATATGTTTAATTTACATTACAATGCTACATGTTTAAACACTTTTAATGAAGATTCTTGGTTATGGCAGAGGAGACTAGGTCACGTATTGTTTGACCATCTATCTAGAATTAACTCTAAGAATCGGTGAAGGATATTTCTTACTTGAAGTTTGAAAAGGACCGCATTTGTGATGCGTGCCAACTTGGGAAACAAACCAAGTCCTTTTTCAAAGCTATCAAGGATATCATGACATCTAGACCATTAGAGTTAATTTACATAAATTTGTTTGGTCCAACTAAAACTAAAAGTCTTAGTGGTAATCATTTTGTATTTATTTTGGTTGATGATTTTTCTAAATTTATATGGGTTTCTTTTTGAAACACAAAGGTGAAGCTTTTTCACATTTTCATGTTTTTAGAAAAAGAGTTGAAAAAGAAAAAGATTTTTTGATTTTACGCATAAGGAGTGATAGAGGTGGTAAATTCATTAACCATTCTTTTATCATTTATTGTGAAGAAAATGAAATTAGCCATAAACTATCTTGTTCTAGAACGCCACAATAAAATGGAGTCGTAAAAAAGAAGAATCGCACTTTACAAAAATACCTCTATATCTATGAGTCGTAAAATCAAGAATAGTTAGGACAATGATAAGTGAATACAGACTCCCTCAATATCTATGGGCCGCGGCCGTAAACACTTCATGTTACATATCAAATAGAGTTTATTTTTACAAAAATACCTCTAAAACTTCTTTTGAGATTTACTTTTGTAGAAAACCTAATGTTTCATATTTTAGAGTTTTTGGTTGCAAATGTTATGTTTTGAACATCAAAGATAATTTAGAAAATTTTGATACCAAATCTGATGAAGCTATATTTGTTAGGTATTCAAATACTAGTAAGGCCTATATGGTCTTCAATAGATCTCCTTTGACTATTGAAGAATTTATACATATAAAGTCTGAGGAATCTAATGTTTTTGTGAAGAATATTGTAGAGATTGATTCCTTAGGTGAAGACATGGAGAAAGTAATCTTGAAAGACTCGCCTATACAAGAAGAAAAGCCAAAGGATGATGAAGATGGTGAAGTTCAAGAAGTTGAAGTGGAGCCAACGCAACCACTTCCAAAAGATTAGAGATTCGCAACACATCATCCTAAAAATCTCATCATAGGTGATGTATCAAAGAGGGTAACTACTCACTCTAAATTTCATGATATTGTGGGCATTCTGATTTCATTTCACATATTGAGCCCAAAACATCCTCGAAGTAGAGGCCGATTCATATTGATTGCTTGCAATGTAAGAAGAGCTCAATCAATTTGAGCACAATTAAGTTTGACATCTTATTTCTAGACCCCATGATAGACCAACTATTGATACTAAATGAATCTTTAGGAATAAGTTGAATGAGTTGGGAAAAGTAATTAGGAATAACGCTAGGTTAGTGGCCCAAGGTTACACCCACATCGAAGGTATCAATTTTGAGGAAAGCTTTCCATATGTTGCATGATAGGGAAGGAAATAGTGGAGTAGAATTGCACAGATATTCAACAAAAGAGAGAAGGTTAAGAGTCAACCTTAGGTGCTTGATTACTCCAAAATGTATTCACAATGCTTAATGTATTCCTTCCAAATCACCGTAGTAGCATAAGCTATACGGGTCGATCCTCGAGGAGAGCTCACGATGGAAGCTTTACGGTTCGATTGTTGAAGAAAGAAAACGAAAGTTCTTCTTTGTTTCAAAAGAATGAGAAAGACATGGAAAAATAGGTGAGAGGATTTGCGGTGGATTTGTACATGAAAATAGAAACGATGAAAGAAAGTGAAAAGAATTTGAAAACAAGAATTGCTTTAGAAAGAATGCTAAAAGAAAGGAAACTTGTAAAAGACTTTTAGATGGGAAAACCATGACTAGATAACCTTACTAATTTGCTAACTTACTAATCTCCATTATGGTGATGCATGCCTCATGTTGGTTCATCGGCAAGTGTTTGTCTTGCTTGTTGGTCAATGTACTTTCCCACTTGATAGATGGGTGATCATCTTGGACTTGTCTTGTAGCCTCATTGATTTCATCGGCTCTCAAGATAGACTTTCAATGGTGGAATCGAGGAGTGTCACTCAAGGGATGCTAAGGAAGAAGATACAAAATTCATTAGTTATTCAAGGCCATACATCATGTTAGCAATGAAGAAAGAAAGTTGTACAACAAATAGCATATGGTTGGTGCTCCATCTCCATGTTCCATCAAGGCACTTGTTCTAAAGACAAGGCTCTAAATGAGGCACACATGAATCATATGGAATTACAACAAGAGTTTGCCAAGAATGAAAGTAACCCATCGGGGATGAAAGAGACTCAACATTTGCAAGATTAAGAATTAGCAATCACTCAAGAGTTAGAAGTTAACAAAGTTAGTGGTTAGCTAGTCATGTTAGAAGAAGTTAGCTATCCATTACAATAATGAGAAAACAACAAGACATCATGCTATGAAAGTAAAGCTTGAATGAAATAAAGCAAGTAATGAAAAGCGTTAGAAATTGCAAAAGAAGATAAAGTAGATTTGATTAATCCTTGCTCCAAGCTGTCACACCTTGAGTACAAGCTTTCACTCTCTCACTATCTCTCTCTTGCAGAATTTCTAGGAGGAAGAAGAAGACTAAGAGCAATAAAACCTAGAGAAAAATTAAAAATTACAAGCTCTTTCCTCTATTCTCTCCTCTCTCTCTCTCTCGTACTGGCCCTGATGGTCTATTTATAGGCCTCAGAAGAATCAGCTCCCAAATCTGAACCGTCGGATCAAATCTCAGCCCCAACGGCCAGATTCCTGTCGTGGAAACGCGGCCAGAGCCGCGTTTCCGCAGCAGAATCTAGGCCGTTATGCCAGCGATTTCTGTTGCTATTTGTTACAGGTTGTTATCCACGTTGGCGCTTCTAGAAGGCTGACTGGGCGCATGGATGAATTCAGAAACTGGGCTATTCTTTTGGGCTTCTCTTTAGGCCTTTAATTAATCCTTTTATTCTTGATATTTACATGGATTTGTGGGCCTCTTCTCCATTAAAATATGAACTTGCAAAAATAGAGAGAAAAGGAGTAAAAAACCAATTTTTGTTGATAATATGCATAATATAGAGGTAGAAGATGATGCAAAAATGAACTATAATCACACCCCCATACCTAGCTTTTGCTCGTCCCCGAGCAAAAAAGAAAGAAAAAAGAAAAAAATCCTAACTAGATTATTACACCACTTTCGTAGGTGACACGATTACACTGAGCATGTGCAACAAGCCGTTAAACCTCTAGGTTACCCTAGAGGAGGAGTGTTGTCTCCTGAGGGTTTTCAGCGGATTGCACCCACAAAATCCATAAAGAAAAATAAAAGTGTTAGTGAAAATTTTGATTCATGTTTTAAAGATTCTTACTTGAGTTATAGGTTTCAGGTTACCCTAAACTTGTCATTCCTCTTATAAGCATCTATTTAGAGTTTTGTTTTCAACTTAGGTTAAGTTTTTAAGGAGAGATCAAAAATCGAATTTTGCATCAATCCTAGTATATATACATCTATAAATATGAAGGGCCATTCTTAGACTAAGTTTATTTATTTACTAATATATATAACAATATATATATTTTTTTATATACAGTATTTATTTATTTACATTTTCTTAGATTCCTTAGGCTTTCTAATTTACCCTTGTAACGAGCCTCTTACCGATGACTCCCAACCAGTCAGTCTTAGGGCACCAGATGAGAAAACATCCCTCGGGTTCGATGACTCAAGTAAACTAGGCCATGAATACTAAGGACTTAACCACCTTTAGGCGTGACTTGCCATGCTTCTTGAGGCACGGCTAACCAGCTTAATTAGTGGCTAAGTATTTATTTAGTTATTTATATATATACATATATTTTTTTTATTTTTTTTAATTATATATATATGTAAATAAAGTCACAAAGTCTTTGATTAATCCTTCAATATGTTTAATGTATATATTCTAAAGAAAGAATTAAAATCTAGTAATCTTTCTTATCCTTTTTTACTTAACCTAAAAATCCAACAAAACTCCTCTTTTCGACTTATAATTAGAAATCATAGTTAAGAGCTTCTTTAATCCCTAAAGTCAAGCTTGATTCTTTAAACATGGATCAAGAATTTCCTTTCTTTTATTTTCTTTATATATATATATATATTTTATTATTTTTCTAAAAGAAAAAGTAAAATCTAAAGAAAATAAAAAATCTACAAAGAAAGGTAAAATCTAAAAATAAAAACCTAAAAAGAACACGAAAATCCTAAAAAATAAAAATAAAAAGCCTAAAAAGAAATGAAAATCCTAGGTTAGAATCTACCACCCCATACTTATCTCATGCATTGTCCTCAATATACGCAAGATAAAAAGATGCATGAAATCGTAAAAGGTATGAAATCACTCCCTCCGTCTCTTTGGACCAGCGGTGGTGCTGGGTCCAGCCGACTGAGATCGCCGCAACCCCGCCTCAATTCGGTCCATCCTAGAGGATTGCTCCTCCACCTTCTTCCTAAGTCTTACCTGCCCCCTAAAAATTTTCTTCATGCCCTTCCAGATGGTGGACATGAAGGCACGTAAATCGGTTGGGGGTTCCTGACGCCAAAATTCAGGTTCATCTTCATCCTCTAAACTTTCCTCCGAAGAGGACTCCACCGGTATATCTTCGGGCTGGACACTAGGAGTCCAAACCGCGTGCAAACAGCTGTTATAGGAGCTGGTGGGTCGCTCAGGTGTCACAAACACTCGGTCAAAGGAATCAAATACGGAGTCCGGTAGGAAAGTCCTACACAGACGCGTAATCAGAATAGGATGGGAGTGTTTGGCACCCCGAGTGCGGGAGGAGTTGGCAATGATCGCGTGGAAGATGACCTTATTTAAGCAGACCGTGTGTTGCCTGGTCATTAAATCGTGAATTATTTGCAACACCGGGCGGTTGAAGGAAGTTGTGTGGTCCAGCCCTAAAATGTTACGTTGGATCCAGCGTCCAACGCAGTGTACGTTCCTAAAGGTAGTGCTGGCCTTAAGCCCACGGTCCTTCTCAGTGCAGCGAGCCCCCATGAGTGTCATATAATCGATCAGTGGGAGGGGATCGCTGTGCTGTGGGTGAATGGGGACATGTGTGTGTTCCTCAAGAAGAGGAAGAGTGATGAACAAGTCTCCCAAGGGCATGTGTACGGTGAATTGGTATGTGTGTGTGTCAACAGATGCATGGTCAATATTAGTGTAGAACATTGTCACCAATTCGGGACAATAAAAGGCATCGTTCTCAGAGTTATCGTACACTAACGTATACCAATCCCAAGCCCTAATTCGATCTAGAAACATATGGCCATACCCATTCGGATCACATAATATTTTCCCAAAGTCTTTCTTCGCAAATATCAAAGGTGCCATGCTAATAATCTAGGATCAAAGCAATAAAATTGGAGAGATCAAGATTCAAACCGCCCCCAAAATTCGTGGGGGGAAAACAAATCTCGATCTTGCAGAGGGCACAGGAGATGGATTCGGGAAGATGTGGCACCAGATCGGCCACCAGGGAACAAAATTGATCGGTGAAGACTTTGGCGGCGCTCCAGAAACGTCAGTACAGCCGCGGATCTGCGGCTCTGGTCGCGGAGTCGCGGCTTTCTTGGAGAAGCAGAGGATCGGGAAAATTTGGTGAGGCGGCGCTTTGAGAGGGGTTTCAGATCTGAGGTTGATTTTGCGTTTGAGGGAGTAGAAGTGGGTTAAAGAGGATATTTATAGGAGGGAAAAGATTGGGAGTTCCACTTTTATCCCTAGGTAAAAAGATATTTACAAACCTAGGGACTTGAAATTTTGAAAGAAGGAGTTTGACCCTAGGGAAAAAAAGTTATGGAGAAACCTAGGGTTTTGAGGGATTTGAATTTTGAAAGTTGTAGAACTCTTTTAAAGGAATTTGCACAAAAGTCCCTCATTTTCTTCTTTTTTTTATATATTTATTTACAAAAAGTGTACAAAAACTATTTACAAGGAATATGTACAAGTGTGTCCATTGCCTAAGCTTTTCTTTGGTCGTTTCCCTCTAGCCCGTTTCCCATCGTTCCAGTGTGTTTGTTTGCGCGGGCTCAGTTGGGAAACGAGTGCAATTATTTTCTGAGCCTTAGGCATTTTCAGTCTCAATGGCTTATTGTTATTCATCCTCATTTCACCACAAGGTTCACTGAAAATTTCTTCATCACCAATTTTTTCACTCTGAACTTCTTCATTCCCAATGTTAGAAATTCCAGCTCTTCTCCATACAAATCCTCAAAACTAAGGTCAACATCTTCCTTCATAGTTGTACAATTAGTTAACCGACCCCGGGTTGGCTCATCCAGACACATGATTTCATCAGCGAAGAGGTCTTCAAAAGTTATATCAATTGGAGGTTCTTGAATCATATCCTCATTGGATACATTCACAGTTGGCTCACTGAAAGTGAAGATATCCAAATCAACTTTCCCCTTTTGAAAGGGTACTCGGATAACAGGATTTTCCACTTCAAGAGAATCACAAACTTGTGACTCATCTTTACTTTTTTCCTCACAATTGTTTCTGACAAATTTAACCTCGAATGTTTGATCTTTAATCCTACGAGGTTGCATGCTGAAGACATTCAATTCTCTCGTCATATCCCCAAAAGTTATCCTCATTGACCCATTCCTGCAATTTATGATGGCATTTGCTGTGGCCAGGAATGGTCGTCCCAAGATGACAGGAGTTTGAGCCCTATGATTGGTATTAGACACAGGTTGTGTCTCAAGAACTACAAAATCCACAGGGTAAATGAACTCCCCAACTCTGACAAGGACATCGTGAATTTCCCCCTTGGGTCCCTTGACAGAGCGATCAGCCAGTTGTATCGTCATTTGGGTCGGGCGGAGATCACCTAACCCTAATTGTTGGTACACAGAAAAAGGCAGGAGATTGATACTGGCCCCCAAATCAAGTAGTGCCCTATTGATGGTAGTCTGTCCTATGATACAAGATATGGTCGGGCTCCCTGGGTCCTTGTATTTGACAGGAATGGGCCCAGTGAACAACTCACTGATGTGTGATGCCAGGAAGACTTTCTTAGGGACTTGTGTTTTCCTCTTCTTGGTGCACATTTCCTTTAAGAATTTTGCATATGATGGCACTTGTTGTATGGCATCAAGAAGAGGGACATTGATTTGGACCTTGTTAAACATTTCCCGTATCTTCTCCATATGAGCATTCAACTTGTGATTTGTAAGCCTATTTGGAAATGGTACCCTAGGCTTATAAGGTTGCTCATCGATTTTTTTCTTTTCCCTTGGCTTTTGATGGCTCAATACTAGAAGATGGATTGTCAGAAGTTGGTTGTACTGAAACTGGAGGGGTTGACTTTGGTACTGGATGGGATGGTTGAGTAGAAACCCTATTATCTACCTGTTTTCCAGATCTCAGGATATGAATAGCGTTGCAATGACTGGGGCCCATGTCTTCCACTTCATGCAAAGGGAAGTAATTTTTGGGATTGGGCATTGGCTGACTTGGAAACATTCCTTTTTGTCTCTCATTGAAAGAATTATTCAGTTGCCTAATTTGGACCTGTACTTTGTTCATATCCTGTTGATGTTCTTCATTAGGGTTTCTATCATCTTTTTCAACTTTGATAGTTTGTCATCTGAATCATTCTGGGGTGGATGTTGGTGATATGGAGACTGAAAGTGTGTTTGATAGTGTGGTGGGCTCTGATAGGATTGTGATTGTGGTGGACTTTGATATGGATGAAAATTCGGTGAATTACAATTGAGACTGTGTTGAGGAGGCTGAGCATTATATGGATGTGGAAATGGTGGCCTATGTTGCTCAGGACCAGACTGACTCCACGAAAGATTTGGATGGTTTCGCCATCCCGGGTTGTATGTACTGGAGTGTGGATTGTGATTGGGTCTGGTGAAAGTGGCATTCGTATTCTCCTGATATGATTGAGACTGGTATATAGGACACTCCTCGAAGACATGGTTGAGGTCATCACAATAGGTACAACCCGTTTGACAACAGGTGATGGGTTGACCTGATTAACAACAGAATGTTCCCTTGACTCAAGCAGTTCTATCCTCTACATTAATTGTGTGATCTTAGCCTCAGCAGCTATGGAGGATTCTATGGAATGCATACTGGTTCTGGAAGTGGTGGGAGTGGTTTATCAGGGCATGACTCCCACTGAATTGTTTTCTCAGCTAAGGCTTCAAAGAGATCCCACCCCTGATTCTCATCTTTCTTCAAAAATTCCCCTTGGCACATGGATTCAAGAGTGTTTTCGTTTGGTAATCAAGTCCGTCATAGATAATTTGGCATTGCCGCCATTTCTCTATGCCGTGATGAGGACATAAGGCTAGGAGGTCTTTGAAACGCTCAAAATATTTCCAGAAGGTTCGTTTGATTCCTTCCTGCTTGAATTGCATGATGTTCTTTCTCATGAGGGCTGTCTTATGAATGGGATAAAATTTCTTAAGAATACTTTTACAAAATCATCCCATGAAGATATCGAACTGGCGGGAAGATTGTAAAGCCATTTCTTAGCTAAGTCCTTCAGCGCAAAAGCTATGAACCTTAACCTAACAGCATCCTCAGTCAATTGGGAAATTCTTATCATTACACATACTTCTTCAAACTCTCGAATGAAGAAGTACGCGTCCTCAGACTCTAGACCATGAAATCGGGGAAGTGTATTGATGAATTATGGTTTCAGCTCAAAATGATTTCCATTGGGTTCAGGGAGAAGAATGCATGACGGAAGCGAAGTGCGAATCGGGTAGAATCTATCTTGAAGCGAAATGTTGTTTTCCATTATTGGGATTGTGTCAAGTGGTGGTGTATGTGCAAGTGTAGAAATCCTAACAAGTCTTGCAGAATCTGAATCCCGGTACCACTCTTGCATATACAGTCACAAACAACGTTCACCGATCACACCAGCGAAAAGAAAAAATGAAAATAACAAACAATAAAAGAAAAATCAATCACAAGCTATCTAGGATACCTGGACCTAGACGACTCCTAACTGTTCGATGAACCAAAGAAGGTTGTTGCTTGAATCAGACCATAGCTAATCAGCCAGGTAGGGGCAAAATACGGTGGGAGGTATCCGTGCGTAAGCAACGGTCCTTAATTACGCCAAACCACGGTATCTTCGAGGCTTAACCTCTTAATCCCCAGCCTTAGACACTGATTTCACCGAGTAGTATGATCAAAATCAACTTCCAACTTCAGCCGATCTCCTACTGAGTCCGGATGTCCCTAGGGCCAACGTCTATCAGATTTTATTAAAAGGCTTGGGATTGTGAGTGCTTGGAAAATGATTTTTGGGCCAAGGAAAGGGTGATGAAATCCCCCACCTTATCTTATTTATGGGGTGATGCCCTTAAAATCAGTTTGTGCAAGTGTACAGTATAAGCAAACAAGGTTCACTCAAAGCGATATAAATCAACCAAGAAGTGAGTCCTAGTCAAAATGCAATGCGCACGTACCTTGCTCCAGCACTCTTCAACAGTAAAATAAATGAATTGAAAAGACACGTGCCTAGAAATGCAAACGTCTAATCAATTTTAACTTTGCAACCAATATTTTACTGTTGATTATTAGCAGGAATATGGTGAAGCACACAAGAATTAAGTACTACAGAAGCTGTATTTTTGCAGAGCAAGCAACCCTGCAGAAAACTGTTAGTAGTTCACTCCTCTTTGCCGCGGATCCGCGGCTTTGGCCGTGGAATCGCGGCAAATAAGAGGGCAACTGGTCTCTGCTTTCTAGAGCAGAGGCCCAGGGCCACTTATATGTCACTGCAATGCTAGTTTTTCTGTTTCTTCACCTGTAACCTGCAACAGAGAAGAAAGTTCGTTTAGTTCTTCAATTGAATCAAAACCGTTGCTCTCCCCGGCAACGGCGCCAAAAATTTGATAGGGAAGGAATAGTGGAGTAGAATTGCACAGATATTCAACAAAAGAGAGAAGGTTAAGAGTCAACCTTAGGTGCTTGATTACTCCAAAATGTATTCACAATGCTTAATGTATTCCTTCCAAATCACCGTAGTAGCATAAGCTATACGGGTCGATCCTCGAGGAGAGCTCACGATGGAAGCTTTACGGTTCGATTGTTGAAGAAAGAAAACGAAAGTTCTTCTTTGTTTCAAAAGAATGAGAAAGACATGGAAAAATAGGTGAGAGGAATTGCGGTGGATTTGTACATGAAAATAGAAACGATGAAAGAAAGTGAAAAGAATTTGAAAACAAGAATTGCTTTAGAAAGAATGCTAAAAGAAAGGAAACTTGTAAAAGACTTTTAGATGGGAAAACATGACTAGCTAACCTTACTAATTGCTAACTTACTAATCTCCATTATGGTGATGCATGCCTCATGTTGGTTCATCGGCAAGTGTTTGTCTTGCTTGTTGGTCAATGTACTTTCCACTTGATAGATGGTGATCATCTTGGACTTGTCTTGTAGCCTCATTTATTTCATCGGCTCTCAAGATAGACTTTCAATGGTGGAATCGAGGAGTGTCACTCAAGGGATGCTAAGGAACAAGATACAAAATTCATTAGTCATTCAAGCCATACATCATGTTAGCATTGAAGAAAGAAAGTTGTACAACAAATAGCATATGGTTGGTGCTCCATCTCCATGTTCCATCAAGGCACTTGTTCTAAAGACAAGGCTCTAAATGAGGCACAC
This sequence comes from Agave tequilana, assembly GCA_038442645.1. Taxonomy (NCBI): domain Eukaryota; kingdom Viridiplantae; phylum Streptophyta; class Magnoliopsida; order Asparagales; family Asparagaceae; genus Agave; species Agave tequilana. Next base: position 171,147 of record JAVJIF010030075.1, on the reverse strand, counting down.
ATGAATCATATGGAATTACAACAAGAGTTTGCCAAGAATGAAAGTAACCCATCGGGGATGAAAGAGACTCAACATTTACAAGATTAAGAATTAGCAATCACCCAAGAGTTAGAAGTTAGCAAAGTTAGTGGTTAGCTAGTCATGTTAGAAGAAGTTAGCTATCCATTACAATAAGAGAAAACAACAAGACATCATGCTATGAAAGTAAAGCTTGAATGAAATAAAGCAAGTAATGAAAAGCGCTAGAAATTACAAAAGAAGAGAAAGTAGATTTGATTAATCCTTGCTCCAAGTTGTCACACCTTGAGTACAAGCTTTCACTCTCTCACTATCTCTCTCTTGCAGAATTTCTAGGAGGAAGAAGAAGACTAAGAGCAATAAAACCTAGAGAAAAACTAAAATTACAAGCTCTTTCCTCTATTCTCTCCTCTCTCTCTCTCTCTCTCTCGTACTGGCCCTGATGGTCTATTTATAGGCCTCAGAAGAATCAGCTCCCAAATCTGAACCGTCGGATCAAATCTCAGCCCAACGGCCAGATTCCTGCTGTGGAAACGCAGCCAAAGCCGCGTTCCGCGGCAGAATCTAGGCCGTTATGCCAGCGATTTCTGTTGCTGGTTTGTTACAGGTTGTTATCCACGTTGGCGCTTCTAGAAGGCTGACTGGGCGCATGGATGAATCCAGAAACTGGGCTATTCTTTTGGCTTCTCTTTAGGCCTTTAATTAATCCTTTTATTCCTGATATTTACATGGATTTGTGGGCCTCTTCTCCATTAAAATGGACCTGCAAAAATAGAGAGAAAAGGAGTAAAAAACTAATTTTTATTGATAATATGCATAATATAGAGGTGGAAGATGATGCAAAAATGAACTATAATCATTGCACGGCTTGAAGCCATACGGATGACACTTGCCTTTGCTTCAATTAAAAATTTCAAGCGTTTTCAATTGGATGTCAAAAGTGCATTTTTAAATGATTTTATCGAAAACTCGCCGGGTTTGTTGATCCTACACATTTGGATTTTGTTTTCAAAGTTGAAAAAACTTTATATGGTTTAAAACAAGATCCAAGAGCTTAATATGAAAGACTTTCAACTTTTTTTTATTTCAAATGGTTTTGTAAAAGTAATTTTAACCCCACATTGTTTACAAAGCATGTAGATAGTGATATCTGTTGGCCCAAAGGCCCATCACTCTAGTTTTGATGATGATTAACTCATAAAGTTATAATACTAATGATCTTGTGTTTAATTAGTGACAGATTCATTATCAAGATCTTAGTTTTGGAGCTAGCACCAGTTGATTCACGAGCCTATGCATCAAGACCACATCAATTTGTTGAGCTCGTTGGATTGCACTTGGACCAAGTCAAGAGGATGAGAAGACTTCAAGGGAAGACTTCAAGATCAAGACTTGTGTCTAGGTATAAGATTTTTGTTTTTAGTTAAAATGTAAAGGATAGAGTAGTTGGTGGATTGCTCAAGTACATATACACACACACTCTTGATAGAATTGTTTTCATAAAAGATTTTTTAGTTTAGGAAAGATTTTTCTTTGTGACAAAATACTATTTGGTTTTTGATATTCATGTTTACATCTTTCAACCAAAACCAAGTTTATGCTTAATGCCAAAAATAGATATTTCATCTTGAATGTGTAGTGGATCATATCCACACACACTATGCTTTAAAAGTACATCTTGTTTTTGTATTTGATGAAGAGTTTGGAAAATAAGTTTTTTGAAAAATACAAATTTTCACATGAGCCAAATATTTCTATATTATAAAAATAGTGCAAATCTTTTATAACATGCCTTGATTTTGTGCAAGCATGTTTGTATATCAAAGTATATCAGTTAAACTATTTTTGTAGATTTTTATGTATTTTATGGGATTTTTATGAAAGCCAAAAGACCAACATTTTTCTCCTAAGTGCTGACCCAGAATTGGCTTACGGGTCAACCGGGCGGGTCGACCGGAACCAGGGCAGGTCGACCGCAAGGGTCGACCGACGTGCACAGAACCGTGCACGTCTAGCAGTTCAGTGGGCGGGTCGACCGGAACTGAGAGCAGTGCTCTCTGTTCTTTTGGGTCGACCGGGCGGGTCCACCGGAGGCTCCAACAGTTGGATTTTTGACCGTTGCGGGTCGACCGCAGGCCTGACAGACCCCAACGGCTATATTTTTCTGGCCTATAAATTTGAGGGTCTTGTCATTGTTTTAAGAAAAGATTTTAGGAGAGCTTTGAGCCAGTTTTTCCCATTCTTTTAAAAGGGTTTTCTCCACATATTTGAGTGCAAATACTTCCAATCTAAAGGGAAGAATTTATCAAGAGTGTTAAAGTGAATTTCTTGAGTTTTCCTCCACCACTCTCATCCTTATTTTTCTCACACCACACTTGAGCTATCCATTGCTATTCATCTTATAGGAGTGTTGTAGTGAGAGTTTTTTTAGTGATCAAAGTGTTTAGATCACCAAGAGTTCTTTCTTGTACTTTGAGGAGGCGGACGTGTGTGTCCGCGTTGTTTCGAGTTCGGGTGCGAACTCCGTGTTTGAGGTGCGGCCTCGGCAAGCTTGTGGGGCTTGCGTGTGTACGGGACTAGGGAGTCCGAGGGCTTGTAGGTGTTGCGGCACCGAGAGATCCATTAGGATCTTGCATAGTGGAAATCCTTCGTGTGTCGAAGGCGGGGATGTAGAGCAAGTGTGCTCGAACCTCGAAACAAACTCTTTGTGTTTGCGATTGCCTTTTCCTCTCTCTCTCTTACTTATATCTTGCATTACTTTATTGTGTTCATCTTTACTTGCATGATATACTTGTGTGCTTAATTGATATACTTGCTTGGGATTGTTGACTAACACTTGTATTCAACCAAGAGAGCCAACGCGGCACCTCAACCCATTCAAGGGGAATCTAGAGGAGTTTGTCCAGAGCCCTTCACGGGGAATTCGGCAACACTCTTTGTTATACGTGGTATTTAGTGTAAAAGATTTAATTAGGTCATAATTGTTTTTAGCTTCCGCATTATTTGGCATTAAGTGACCATTAGATTAGCCAACACCTATTCACCCCCCTCTAGTGAACTTTCAATTGGTATCAGAGCCAAGTGCTCTTGATTTGGGTCTAACAACCTAGAGTTAAAGATCCTCATTTGTAGGCTAATCACAAGATTTGTACACACACTATGGAGTTCATGTCACCACCCACCTTTGACATTCTTAACATCCAAATTTGGAAGGTTAAGTTGTCATTGTACCTCAAGGCCTTAGGCATTCATGTATATCTTGCCATATCTAATGATTCATATTGTTCAAATGGTAGATTTTGAGGCTAATGCAAAAGCCCTTCATGCTCTTAAATGTACCCTAAATGATGAATATCTTTTTAGGTTTCTAATGTTGATTCGGCTTTTGTAGCTTGGAACATCATCACCTCTCTTGGCAAAAAGGATCTATATTATGCCGGGAGCGATTCGGAGGGAACGTTGAAGCGACATCTCCAACGTGTGCTACATGGTCCAAGGGGATAACCCCCTTGAGGTAAACACCGAATCCGATGATGAAGACATGTCATATGATGAACTCACTACATTTTGCCAACAATTGCTTGAGAAATATGACATGATTAAAAAGGAAAATAAAATTTTGAAAAAGAACATTGCTTGCATGCATATAGAAAAGATTCATTTAAATCTAGCATTGCATGTTTAGAGAAAGATAATAATAATTTGAAAAAGAAATTTGATTGCATGCTTAATGAAAATGATGCATTTAAGAATAAGGTTGCATGCTTAGAAAAAGAAAATAAAGATTTGAAAAATGAGAATGTTTCCTTTCTTGCAAAATTGAATGATTTATGTGAAGGGAACACTACCTTGAAAAATAAAGTTGATTTGGTGGAAAAACAAAGAGAAGTTGTTTTTCAAGAAAAATAAATCTTTGAAAAGAAAATTTTGTGGAAAAGAAAAAGAAGATGTTTGTAATAAGAAAAGAAAAATGATTCTTTATCTCATCATGTTTTTCATGCCACCACTTGTAATACTCTTGTTTTTTTTATATACAAAATAATAATAATAATAAATAAATAAATAAATAAAATGAAAAAAAAAAAATAATAATATATATATAATATATATTATATATATATATATATACTATATATATAATATATATATGCTAGCACTGGGGATTGAACTTAGGTCCTCAACAAGGGAGAGAAGAGAGTTAACCATTGTGCCACATTGGCGTGTAATCTAAGAGCACTCGAAATTAAATTTGAATAAGCTAGACAATCTATAATTCAAATCTAAATCAAATCTCTTTGAGATTTTTCTACAACTTTCCATTCTTATTTAATTGCTAATCTAGCCTAATTAGAGTCCAGGTTCAAAAAAAAGAAAATCTCTTATAGTCTTATAAAACCTAAACATTTCCTTTCTCTCCTAGATCAAGAGAAACTCTAGTATAACTTTCCTTATCTTCATATTTTTCCTCAATTGATTGTGAACGAAGAAGGATTCAGAATTCAAGGTTAAGGAGAAAGTAAGGAAACAAGTAAGTATATAAAAATTTGATTTTCTATATTTAATTAGCAAGCATGTTTAAGATTCTCTTTTGTTACGAAAACTTAGATCTCCCCTAAATTTAAATTATTTATATGAATATAAATTTTGATAATATACCATAATTTAAAATTGACATGAATTAAAAATTATAATTTAATCGGAGTACCATGCATAGATCTACTTTTTTAAGAATTTCTTAATCATCAAAAATTTACCTTGATCTAAATAAAACTCATGTAAAAATAATATACGATTCTCTAATAGAAATATTTTAGAAAACAAAAAAAATATTTAGAACAAAATTTTCAAGGATCTAAAATTAGACACATGGTTTAACCTATCTATAAATGGAAATGTATTCTAAATCCAATTAATATATATATATATATATATCTAAATCTTTACACTTTATGTTTCTACAAGTTAGAATTTAAAATAAAAAAAAAAAAGGAAAAGAAAAAAAGAAAGGAATTAGATTAAATAAGTTGCATATTAAATAAATCACCAAATAAATAAATTTCCTTTCACAAAAAAAAATTTTGAACTTAACCCTAACAATCTAAATTAAATACATATGGTAATGTATCAAGCTATTATTTATGGGAAAAAAATTAGAAAGATTAGAATTTATCTATACATGTATATAGAAATTGGTATGTATTTATGTTTGTAAAAAAAAAAAAAAGAAAAAAAAATTTGGAGGCTGCTCTCGGCCGAAGCCGAGAGCAGCAACTCCCCTCCCAAATCTGGCCAGGCCAGTGGCCTGGGCTGCCACTGGGCCAAGCCAAAACAAAAAAAAAAAAAAAAAACAAAAGAAGTATCCGGGCCTGGATTACTGGCCCAGGCCCAGTCCAAAAAAGAAAAGAAAGAAAGAAAAAGGAGATGGGCCGCACTGGCTCAGGCCCAGTCTCAGTCTCATATAAAAAAAAAAAAAAAAAAGAAAGAGGGGAAACTGGGCCATCACTGGCCCAGCCCAAAAGAACAAAAAAAAAGGGAAAACTGGGCCTGGCAATGGGCCAGGCCAGAAACCAGAAAATACAAAACAAAAAAAAAAAAAAAAAAGAGAAGAAAAACAGAGAATTAAAAAAGCCCAATTCTTTTAATCCGACCCAATTACAAAATCAGACCCGTTAAGTTTTGAACAACAAATTTTTTTAGCTAGATAAAAATTCGAAAAAATAAATAAAAATAGTGATAAATATCTAGATAACTCCTACCATCTACAGAAAAAGTTTGGAGTAAATTGCAGCTCATTTGGTGCTAAACCACTGCATTTAAAGATTGAAACCCGCTATTTTAATTTCAGACCCGTTAAGAAAATTATAAGTTTTAAACCATTTAAATCACATAAAAATCAGTAAATAAAATCTGAAAATCACATAAGCTTTATACTTCATTATGAAACCTTATTTAAAGATCCGGATTGTTCACATTTAATTTAAAGTACTAAATAAATAGAATATTTCATGTAAAAGTTGATATATGAAAGTTCAATAATTTCTAATTCGAATATATACTAATGTAGATTTCTCCGATTGGTGCTTGGACGCGTGGTAGCCCAGGTGAGTGTTCTTTCACTCACTATATTATGTACATATGTCATCTTGTTTATTTTAGGATATTTATTGTTGCTATTATTGAATGGTTGATCTATTAAACTTATTGTCAAAATCCTAGAACTTAGAAATTTCTCAGAAATATGTAAGATTCCAAATATCAATTTGCATAATTAGATGTTTGTTTTCTGAAATCTCTAATTTACTTTTGATCGAAATTTATTGAATACTAAATAGATGTAGAAATTTTTATAATTGTGAAATTGTTAATTATTGAACATTATTCAAAAAAAAATAATTGAAATTATTGGAAATTGCAGAAAAGGAATGTGATACTGAATTCTCTATTATATATTGACTACATCATAGGAGTGATTATATGATATTGGATCATGAGAATATTGAAGGAAAAAAAAAGAAAAGAAATCATGTTACTATTGTCACTGGGTAAGACATTGTTATATTGTCACATACGTCATTATTATTGTTATTGTCATACCCAGCAACTTAGATGACACAATCATTGACAACTTATAACTGGGGATGGGGAAATTGATAAAGGAGACGGTGTTGGTATTTTGGTGGACTTAGGATATAGGTTGCGCAGCCGAAATATGGTTCCACTGCAGGGTTCCGGGGGATGACTGACATCCCGTATTGTTCACATTGTTATCGTTATTGACACATTGTTATTGATATTGATATTGACTACCTAGCGGTAGGACCTGGTTCAGCGCCAGGTGATTGGGCCGTAGTTCCGGGTATGTACGGAACCCACCTAAAACACATATTTCCGTCTCCAATTATCAATTTCAAACAATAAGACATTGAGAATAAACATACACAGACATATTGACAACTTTACCTCATCTGGATAAATTATAGTTTACAAATGGTTATGTGGTGTATATTACTGTACTTTAACATAATTCTGATATACTAATTACTAGAAAGAAAACTATGTTAGCTATGCATGTTGTCGTTAGATTTTGCATGTTATTTTTATATTCCTCTCTTTTTATCATTTATTTAGGTCGCTATTGACGACCCTGAGTTGTTTGCTCAGGTTCTGATCCAGAGACTCTGCAGGAACAGGAATACTTCGAGCACCTCGCTGATCTCCAGTAGACAGATCTTTCCTACTTTCATATGTGAGAGACGTTTATTGTCGTGTTTTCTATAATTTCAGTATGTTGTAATAAGTAAGACTTTTGGTGACATAATGTACTTGATGTTGCCTAGCTGGAATAACAAATATATTTTGTTTTATTTTGAATCTATGTACTGAGGCTTAACGTATTTGTTTTAAAAATACGTCGCCGGCTCTCGTCACGTACCCTTTATATGAGTATTACGATTGCGGGGCGTGACAGGGTTTTTCTTGGTATCAGAGCCAGGTTATTCAAGTGTATAGTTGTGTAAATAGTCAGGCTCTTACCAACAGTACAAGGTTTAGTAATCCAGCTACAAGTACAATGTCTACCATATTTTTAATTAATATTGTTATTTTTTTCTCAGAGTAATGGCTCAACGACTTCCCTCTGCCCGCATCGCTGCTCGCGAAGATGCCACTGATTTGATGGGGGTACTCTGGGGCCTGGTAGAATCACAGCAGCAGCAGACAGCACTTCTTCGAGATGGGTTGGTGGCAGCACAACAGACAGCCACGGAGGCCATAGAGAGGTCTGCGACTCCTCGGGGACCAAAACCCGGGAACATTTCAGACTTCAGGAGGTTGCAGCCAGCCACTTTTACTGGTACAGAAAAGCCTTTGGAAGCAGAGCAATGGCTGGTTGATATGACCAATATCCTGAATGCAGCTCGTGTTCCGGCGGAGGATCAGGTGGAGGTAGTCAAGGTCCAAATGACTGATGTGGCTCGAACATGGTGGCTCGCTGAGGAGGACGATTAGAGAAGCCGGTCACATGGGAGAGGTTCTCAGAGAGCTTCTATGAGCGGTTCTTTCCCAAGACTGCTAGAAGGGAGATGGAGCAACAATTTATCAACTTACGACAAGGGAGTCGGACGGTGGATGAGTATGCAGCAGAGTTCCTGAGGCTAAGCCGGTTCGCTCCCTATATGGTAGCTGAGGAAGAAGACCCGGCGAACCGATTCCAACAAGGGCTGAGACTGGATATTCAGAAGTTCCTGGTCACACAGCAATTGAAGACTTACTCTCAAGTCCTCGGTGCTGCTCGTGGTCTGGAACAAGTGATGGAAAAGGAGAGCAGGAGTAGATTGCAGACGAGGCCATTCAAGCGTCCTTTCGACCAGAGTTCCAGGGCACCCACAACCAGACCTAGTAATGTCTTACAGAGCAAGCGCCCATTCATTCCTTCCCCACCGATGATGATTTGTGGATTCTGTCAGAACCAGGGCATGGACGGAAGGAATGTAGATGGGCAAACCGACAATGCTTGAATTGTGGATCTAGAGATCATCTGGTGGCAGCCTGTCCAGTCAATAAGCAGAGAAGTATCATACCGCCCCTCCAACATCAGAAGCGGTTAGAAGGAACCCGGTGCCCGCAGGTAGAGGAGCTCCGCTTCCTTCACAGCAACAGGTGTTCGAACAGGCTCAGCGGAGGCCAGGAATCGGACGTGGAAGAGGTCAGGCTTTTAACCTGACTGCAGAGCAAGCCGAGGCATCAGAGGAAGTTGTGGCAGGTACCATTCTGGTTCATTCCATTCCAGTTGTATCGTTATTTGATTCTGGTGCTTCCCATTGCTACATATCTACTAGATTCGTTATGATGCATGCTATACCCTGTAATGATATGGATAACCAGTGGGAAATTAGTACCGGAAACGGGGTTATAACTACTAGTAGAATATGTAAGTCTTGTTCTGTGGAGATTTGCGGAAGACAGTTAAGGGCTGATCTGTTTATGATAGACACCAGCGGATATGATGTGATCTTAGGCATGACTTGGCTTAGTAAGTATCATGCGGTGATTGATTGCCGGAATAAGAGCGTGATCTTCAGGATTCCAGATCAATCCGAGTTCAAGTTCATCGGGGAGTCAAAGGTATCCAGACAGCAGCTGCAAGGGGACTACGCCACCGCAGAAACTCAAGAGAAGCCGATACCGGTTGTGGATGAATTTTTAGATGTGTTTCCAGAGGATCTGTCGGGACTTCCGCCAGATCGAAACTTGGAGTTCGCTATCGAAGTCATCCCAGGTACTGCCCCTATATCTAAAGCACCATATCGAATGGCACCTATAGAGCTAGCCGAATTGAAGAAGCAACTGCAGGAATATTTGGATAAAGGCTTCATCAGGCCCAGTGTTTCACCTTGGGGAGCTCCGGTGTTGTGGTAAAGAAGAAGGATGGTAGCAGAAGGATGTGCATTGATTATCGGGAGTTGAACAAGGTCACTATCAAGAATAGGTATCCCTTGCCTAGGATAGATGACTTGTTGATCAGCTAGCTGGAGCTAAGATATTCTCGAAGTTAGATCTTCGGTCTGGATATCATCAATTGAAGGTGAAGGAGGTAGACATTCCGAAGACGGCTTTTAGGACTCGTTATGGTCATTACGAGTTCTTGGTCATGCCATTTGGAGTGACCAATGCTCCGGCAATCTTTATTTTGATGAATCGAGTGTGTCTCTCCCATTCTTAGATAAGTTTGTAGTGATATTCATTGATGATATTCTGATATATTCTAAGAACGAGGAAGAACATGCTGAGCACTTGAGAATCGTGTTGCAGACCCTTCGGCAGGAGAAGCTCTATGCCAAACTAAGCAAGTGTGAGTTCTGGCTTAAGAGTGTGGCATTTTTGGGGCATATTGTTTCGGGAGAAGGCATCTCAGTGGATCCCAGCAAGGTTCAGGCAGTGAGAGAGTGGCCTATCCCGAAATCAGTAACCGAAATTAGGAGCTTTCTGGGGTTAGCTGGGTACTATCGGAGATTCGTGCAAGACTTCTCAAGAATTGCAGGACCTTTGACCAAGCTTACCCAGAAGGGGGAGAAGTATGTATGGACAGCGGAGTGTACCAGTGCTTTTGAAGAACTGAAGAAGAGGTTGATGACAGCTCCAATTTGAAGATGCCTGATGGAACTGGTGGTATGGTCATTTACAGCGATGCGTCAGGGAAAGGATTGGGATGTGTGCTAATGCAGCATGGGCATGTGATAGCATATGCGTCCAGGCAACTCAGGCCCCACGAGAAGAACTACCCTACGCATGATCTGGAGTTAGCAGCAGTGATTTTCGCCTTGAAAATTTGGAGGCACTATTTGTTGGGTGATCAGGTGCTAATCTACACCGATCACAAGAGCTTGAAGTACATCTTCACTCAGAAGGAGTTAAACATGAGGCAGAGGAGGTGGTTGGAGCTGATGGCTGATTGATTTATTGATCTACAATATCACCCTGGAAAGATCAATGTAGTACCAGACGCCTTGAGCAGGAAACCGGAAGTGTCTATGGCAATGCAGATCACTCAACAGAAGGAATTATTCGAAGAGATGAGGCGAATGGACCTGATGGTAATTCGAAGGGCAATATCTCCTGGCCAATTGATGGTCATGCAGATTCAACCAAACTTATTAGAGAAGATCAGGAAAGCTCAAGGTGGAGATCTTAAATTGCAAAAATTCAGGGAACAAGTGGAAGCCGGTTTAGGTCAGATATGCAGATTCATGCAGATGGGCGCTCCGTTTTGTAACAGAATTTGTGTCCCAAAGGGAGAGGTTAGGCAAGAAGTGTTGGCTGAAGCCCATAGCTCGGCCTATTCTATACATCCAGGGGAACAAAGATGTACCAAGACTTGAAGCAACGGTTCTGGTGGCATGGGATGAAGAGGGAGATTGCTCGTATGTGGCAAAGTGCCTAGTATGCCAGCAGGTGAAGGCAGAACATCAGAGGACAGCGGGACTTCTTCAACCTCTGCCAATTCCAGAATGGAAGTGGGAGCATATCACTATGGATTTCGTCACAGCTTTACCTCGCAGCCAGAAGGGGAATAATGCAGTATGGGTTATAGTGGATCGCCTCACGAAGTCAGCACATTTCATTCCTTTCAGACTCGGGCAGTCTACGGAATTGTTAGCTGAGAAGTATATGCAGGAGGTGGTGAGGCTTCATGGTGTGCCAGTCAGCATTGTGTCTGACAGAGACACTAGATTTCTATCCCACTTTTGGAGAAGTCTTCAGGAAAGTTTGGGACCCCGCTTGAAGTTTAGCACTGCATATCATCCGCAGACTGATGGACAATCAGAGCGGACGATTCAGATTCTCGAAGACATGTTGAGAGCATGCATGCTAGATTTCAAAGGATCGTGGGAAGATCATTTGCACTTGGCGGAGTTTGCTTATAATAACAGCTATCAGGCTAGTATTAAGATGGCGCCGTTTGAAGCCTTGTATGGGAGGAAGTGTAGGTCTCCTTTATGTTGAGACGACATTAGTGATAGGCGATGTTGGGGCCCGAAATTATAGTTCAGACGGTGGAGAAAGTTAAGATTATCCGAGAACGCCTCAAGACAGCTCAGGACAGACAGAAGAAATGGGCAGATTTGGACAGAAGGCCACTGGAGTTTGAGATTGAGATAAAGTATTTCTAAAGATATCACCAACGAGGGGAGTAATCAGGTTCGGCAGCAGAGGGAAGCTGAGTCCCAGGTTTATAGGACCTTTTGAGATTTTGGAGCGAGTGGGAGAAGTGGCTTATAGACTGGCTTTACCACCATCTTTGGATGGCGTGCATGATGTCTTCCATGTTTCTCAGCTAAGGAGGTATATCCGAGATGACAGTCATGTGGTGGATCATTCTGAGTTGGAACTTAGGCCGGACCTATCCTACACTGAGAGGCCTACGGTTATCCTAGATCGGACTACCAAGGAATTGAAGAAGCAGACTATTCCACTGTTCTAGTATCTTGGGGCAATCGACCTCCAGGAGAAGCAACATGGGAGCGGGAAGATGTCATCCGTGATAGCTATCCCCACCTTTTTCGTGATAATTAGGTATTTTTTTTCCCGCCTGAATTTAAATTTCGAGGACGAAATTTTCTTATTAGGTGGGTAGAATGTAATACTCTTGTTTTTTTTTATATACAAAAAATAATAATAATAATAAATAAATAATAAATAAAATGAAAAAAAAATAATAATAATATATATATATTTATATATATATATATGCTAGCACTGGGGATTGAACTTAGGTCCTCAACAAGGAGAGAAGAGAGTTAACATTGTGCCACATTGGCGTGTAATCTAAGAGCACTCGAAATTAAATTTGAATAAGCTAGACAATCTATAATTCAAATCTAAATCAAATCTCTTTGAGATTTTTCTACAACTTTCCATTCTTATTTAATTGCTAATCTAGCCTAATTAGAGTCCAGGTTCAAAAAAAGAAATCTCTTATAGTCTTATAAAACCTAAACATTTCCTTTCTCTCCTAGATCAAGAGAAACTCTAGTATAACTTTCCTTATCTTCATATTTTTCCTCAAATTGATTGTGAACGAAGAAGGATTCAGAATTCAAGGTTAAGGAGAAGTAAGGAAACAAGTAAGTATATAAAAATTTGATTTTCTATATTTAATTAGCAAGCATTTTTAAGATTCTCTTTTGTTACGAAAACTTAGATCTCCCCTAAATTTAAATTAATTTATATGAATATAAATTTTGATAATATACCATAATTTAAAATTGACATGAATTAAAAATTATAATTTAATCGGAGTACCATGCATAGATCTACTTTTTTAAGAATTTCTTAATCATCAAAAATTTTACCTTGATCTAAATAAAACTCATGTAAAATAATATACGATTCTCTAATAGAAATATTTTAGAAAAACAAAAGGAAATATTTAGAACAAAATTTCAAGGATCTAAAATTAGACACATGGGTTAACCTATCTATAAATGGAAATGTATTCTAAATCCAATTAATATATATATATATATCTAAATCTTTACACTTTATGTTTCTACAAGTTAGAATTTAAAATAAAAAAAAAAAAGGAAAAAGAAAAAAAGAAAGGAATTAGATTAAATAAGTTGCATATTAAATAAATCACCAAATAAAAAATTTCCTTTCACAAAAAAAAAAATTAGAACTTAACCCTAACAATCTAAATTAAATACATATGGTAATGTATCAAGGTATTATTTATGGGAAAAAAATTAGAAAGATTAGAATTTATCTATACATGTATATAGAAATTGGTATGTATTTATGTTTGTAAAAAAAAAAAAAAAGAAAAAAAAATTTGGAGGCTGCTCTCGGCGAAGCCGAGAGCAGCAACTCCCCTCCAAATCTGGCCAGGCAGTGGCCTGGGCTGCCACTGGGCCAAGCCAAAACAAAAAAAAAAGAAACAAAAGAAGTATCCGGGCCTGGATTACTGGCCCAGGCCCAGTCCAAAAAAAGAAAAGAAAAGAAAGAAAAAGGAGATGGGCCGCACTGGCTCAGCCCAGTCTCATATAAAAAAAAAAAAAAAAAAAAGAAAGAGGGGAAACTGGGCCATCACTGGCCCAGCCCAAAAGAACAAAAAAAAAAAAGGAAAACTGGGCCTGGCAATGGGCCAGGCCAGAAACCAGAAAATACAAAACAAAAAAAAAAAAAAAAAGAGAAGAAAAACAGAGAATTAAATAAAGCCCAATTCTTTTAATCCGACCCAATTACAAAATCAGACTCGTTAAGTTTTGAACAACAATTTTTTTTAGCTAGATAAAAATTCGAAAAAAATAAATAAAAATAGTGATAAATATCTAGATAACTCCTACCATCTACAGAAAAAGTTTGGAGTAAATTGCAGCTCATTTGGTGCTAAACCACTGCATTTAAAGATTGAAACCGCTATTTTAATTTCAGACCCGTTAAGAAAATTATAAGTTTTAAACCATTTAAATCACATAAAAATCAGTAAATAAAATCTGAAAATCACATAAGCTTTATACTTCATTATGAAACCTTATTTAAAGATCCGGATTGTTCACATTTAATTTAAAGTACTAAATAAATAGAATATTTCATGTAAAAGTTGATATATGAAAGTTCAATAATTTCTAATTCGAATATATACTAATGTAGATTTCTCCGATTGGTGCTTGGACGCGTGGTAGCCCAGGTGAGTGTTCTTTCACTCACTATATTATGTACATATGTCATCTTGTTTATTTTAGGATATTTATTGTTGCTATTATGAATGGTTGATCTATTAAACTTATTGTCAAAATCCTAGAACTTAGAAATTTCTCAGAAATATGTAAGATTCCAAATATCAATTTGCATAATTAGATGTTTGTTTTCTGAAATCTCTAATTTACTTTTGATTGAAATTTATTGAATACTAAATAGATGTAGAAATTTTTATAATTGTGAAATTGTTAATTATTGAACATTATTCAAAAAAAAATAATTGAAATTATTGGAAATTGCAGAAAAGGAATGTGATACTGAATTCTCTATTATAAATTGACTACATCATAGGAGTGATTATATGATATTGGATCATGAGAATATTGAAGGAAAAAAAAAAAAAAGCAATCATGTTACTATTGTCACTGGGTAAGACATTGTTATATTGTCACATACGTCATTGTTATTGTTATTGTCATACCCAGCAACTTAGATGACACAATCATTGACAACTTATAACTGGGGATGGGAAAATTGATAAAGGAGACGGTGTTGGTATTTTGGGTGGACTTAGGATATAGGTTGCGCAGCCGAAATATGGTTCCACTGCAGGGTTCCGGGGGATGACTGACATCCCGTATTGTTCACATTGTTATCGTTATTGACACATTGTTATTGATATGATATTGACTACCTAGCGGTAGGACCTGGTTCAGCGCCAGGTGATTGGGCCGTAGTTCCGGGTATGTACGGAACCCACCTAAAACACAAATTTCGTCTCCAATTATCAATTTCAAACAATAAACATGAGAATAAACATACACAGACATATTGACAACTTACCTCATCTGGATAAATTATAGTTTACAAATGGTTATGTGGTGTATATTACTGTACTTTAACATAATTCTGATATACTAATTACTAGAAAGAAAACTATGTTAGCTATGCATGTTGTCGTTAGATTTTGCATGTTATTTTTATATTCCCTCTTTTTATCATTTATTTAGGTCGCTATTGACGACCCTGAGTTGTTTGCTCAGGTTCTGATCCAGAGACTCTGCAGGAACAGGAATACTTCGAGCACCTCGCTGATCTCCAGTAGAGACAGATCTTTCCTACTTTCATATGTGAGAGACGTTTATTGTCGTGTTTTCTATAATTTCAGTATGTTGAATAAGTAAGACTTTTGGTGACATAATGTACTTGATGTTGCCTAGCTGGAATAACAAATATATTTTGTTTTATTTTGAATCTATGTACTGAGGCTTAACGTATTTGTTTTAAAAATACGTCGCCGGCTCTCGTCACGTACCTTTATATGAGTATTACGATTGCGGGGCGTGACACAATCCTTGTGCTAAGCAGGATAAGAATCTTTATTCCCGTTCTGCTATAGTCAAACGCTACCCATGTATCAAGTTAAATTCCAATTATTTTTCATTTTCACATATAAGTTTTCTTTTCTTTATATTAACCTCTGTGATTGAATAATTGCATATTGTTTGGATAAGCTAAAGTATCATTTATTGTGATTCTTTTTTCTCACTTTTGTTTCATCTAATTTTTACAAATTAATTTATTTCTTATTTGATATGAAGAACATATATGACCTTTCTTAAGTTTATATTCTTTTTAGAAATATATATATTAACTTGGGAAAAATGCTTTCAGGCCCTTGATTTGACTATGATTTATTTTTCTGCTCTGCAACTTATATTTGAGTGAGTAAATTCTTTGGTTCCTAAAAGATTTTCTCCACCTTCCTAACCACCTTTACACGTGACTTGTGCTCATGTACTGTATTTGTCTAAATTTCTGTACTATCCTCAGACCCTCTCCTCTCTTTCTAGATCCTATTGACTACTGTCTGTGATTGAAGAGAAATATAAAAACAACTTTTGAACCTATATAGAGGGTATGCCACTACAAAATGGAGGAAAATTTTCTTAATCATTTTGAACTGATATTGATTGATATTTTGTATGTGTGTGTGTGAGGAATATGTAAATCCGCTGACACAGGAGGCAACTCCATCCTATGTCGCAGTTTAAAATTATATCTCTCGAATTTTTTTCACGATAACAACCGCACATTATCATCTTCGTGTTCTAAGATGTACATATATAAAAAATCAAGTGATTTGAAATTCGTTTACTCATTGATCTAATCGTTCCATTTTATTCTACTGTTAAAAAATCGTTAATGTTTGAACCCAAAGAAAATGGAGTAAACAAACTCCAAATAAGGTGATTTTTATATGTATATATTTTAGAACATAAAGATGATAATGTGTGGTCGGATCTTGAAAATTCAATCAAAAACTTGACTTTTGAGTGCGACATAGGACGGAGTTGCCTCCTGTGTCAGCTGATTCCCATTTCTCTCTCTCTCTCCCCCCCATATATATATATATATATATATATATATATATATATATATATATATATATATATATATATATATATATATATATGAGAAAAATGTATATCAGCCGGCGGGCTGAGAGTACTTTCTCAGCCTGCGATGACGTGGCTCAATTATCACCTCACTGACTTGCGGCCCGCTTTTAGGAAGAAGTTAAATTACCAAATACCCCTTTCGATAACTTTTCCTTATTCTTTATTATTATTTTGTCCCTTTTTTTAATTTTGCCGCTCTTTATAGGATATAAATTACTTTTCGCCTTATTTCTTTACCTCTTTTTTTGAAAGATCTACTTTCTCCTTTTCAGCCTGCGATAAAATTCTACTTTATAGTTTAATTTTTTTGTATATAATATAGTCAGATTCTTTGGTCGCAGTGTACATTTAAACTGCGACCTTAGTCAGAGACTTTGGTCGCAGTGTACATGGTTAACCCTAACCAAGGTCGCAGTGTTGTTATTGATAAAGATGGCCAGCAACTGCAATCTAGGGTTGCATTACATGGACTGCGACTTTGGTCGCAGTACGTTAAGTAAGTGTTTCCTTTATATTAACATGCATGGCGATCAAGGTCGCAGTGTTGTTGTTTTATTAAGTGTTATTTTTTGGATTAAGTCATTTTTTGAATCTAAATGAAAAATGAAAAGTTTGCTGAGGGGACTCGACTTGGAGTCACTTCGTGAGACGTGGCCTGTCATATAGATTTTATGAGATCTTTTAACGTCAAGTCTACGTTGACGAACCCGCACCATTCGTTGTTTTCCGAAGCGGTTGTCCACGCGTCTGCTCTTCATTGGGTTTAGGCGTTAATGTCTTTTAATGCCAAACCGGCGCTGGGGGTTGGAGACCAGCGTCTTCGACGCTTCCCGAAACGACACTCCACGCGTCAACCTTCCATTGGACTTCGATAGTCGTGCGATCATTAAGGCCGACGGTTATGATTAATGAACCATTAATTATCGTTATTATGGGCTGCTTATAAATATGGCTCACCCTCTCCCTTTTTAAACAGCCCATACTTAGACTGTTTTCTTTGAGAGCAATTGAGAGTCTCTTGAGAGTCTCTAACAGTTCCTGCCTCCATGGATGAAGATGACGCTAAGTACGAAGATGACCCAGAGCTTGATTGTCCTTTTTCAGGTTCGCTGGGCCCCGGAGAATATTTTCGCCGGCGAACTTGATCCTCATCGTACACAAGGGAATAAGTCGTGGTCCTCGCTGTCCACAGTTTTTTAATACACGGGGACCTTTTTGATGTTTAGTCTTCTTGATGTCATTTTTTGTAACACTCAATCTTATTGTATAAGAGATCGTTTTGTATCATTTTTACATGCCTGGAGATAAATGCCTGGACATAAATAAAAAGACCTCAATAACACCACTGCTCTTTGTCAACAAGGGCTCTTTTGATGTTTAGTCTTCTTTGTACTCCTGTATTGTAACACTCAATCTTATTGTATAAGAGATCATTTTTGTATCATTTTCACAAGCCTGGAGATAAATGCCTGGACATAAATAAAAAACATATTTGTTTTTTAATAAACTATGACCTTTGGTCGCAGTCATGCATTGCAAACAAAACAACTTGGACCAGAGACGACACTGCGACCAAGGTCGCATAAGCCTACAGTGCAAACAGAAACAACTGCGACAAAAGACTGCCACTAAGCAACTGCTGCGTTGATGTGTCACCTCGTCGCAGTGTTGTTGTTGATTAAGAATAAAGACCAGCAACTGCGACCAAGGTTGCAGATTATTTTTTTTAAGACTGCGCCCATCAACTGCGACCAAGGTCGCCGTGTTTTGTTGATTAAGAATAAAGACCAGCAACTGCGACCAAGGTCGCAGTGTTGTTGATTAAGAGTAAAACCAGCAACTGCGACCAATGTCGCAGTGTATTTTATTAAGACTACGGTCAGAAACTGCGACCAAGGTAGCAGTGTTGTTGTTGATTAAGACTACGGTCATCAACTGCGACCAAGGTAGCAGTGGTCGCCGTTTTTTTGTTGATTAAGAATAAAGACCAGCAACTGCGACCAAGGTCGCAGTGTTGTTGATTTAGAGTAAAGACCAGCAACTGCGACCAAGGTCGCAGTGTATTTTATTAAGACTACGGTCAGAAACTGCGACCAAGGTAGCAGTGGTCGCCGTGTTTTTGTTGATTAAGAATAAAGACCAGCAACTGCGACCAAGGTCGCAGTGTTGTTGATTTAGAGTAAAGACCAGCAACTGCGACCAAGGTCGCAGTGTATTTTATTAAGACTACGGTCAGAAACTGCGACCAAGGTAGCAGTGTTGTTGTTGATTAAGACTAAAGACCAGCAACTGCGACCAAGTTCGCAGTGTATTTATTAATTCTGCGTCCAGCAACTGCGACCAAGGTCGCCGTGTATTTATTAAGTCTGCGTCCAGCAACTGCGACTAAAGTCGCAACCTTTCATTTAAAAATTTATACGGGTGAAGTAATATAATTATTAACTGCGTCCATGGTCGCAGTATATTCGTTTAGCGTAAAATATTAAAATGAAGGTTTGTAACAATTGTACAGCATTTCAACCTAGATATAGTAGTAAAAAATGTAATTCACACATTTAACTTTAGAAAACAGATTTATATATATTTAAAAAAAATAACAAAATACATTTTTTTTAAACTTCTAATCCTCGTCATCACCATCGTAATCAGATTCGTCGTCAAGAGTCATGCTTTCGTCTTCTGTATCACTTTCCGTCTCTTTCTCTCTTCAGCGACAGTCTCCTCTTCGTTTCTTCCTCTTCATGTTTGTGTTTTGGTTCATCAATGAACTCCCAAAACGGGTTGTCTGTATCAAGCTCAGATTCTGACCCGTAGCGAGACATTGTTTCAGAACTAAACATAAAATCATCATTTGATGATTGGCTTCTTTCCGGTGAAGATGGTGGTGATGGTGAAGACATTTTTTGAATGTATTTTCCGAACAGTGAGAGTAACGAGTTTGAGCAAAAATAACTTAGTATGTTTTTAATCCTTTGCTCATAACCCTTTATATATTTTTAATCCGGAATTCCAAAAGGTTTAAGCTCTCGGACCACGTGAATATCTCTCAAATATATTTTCTACCTTTTCCAAAAATTGTATACTTCCTAGGTGACTGTTCAGTTATCAAAACAGTTTAAATGTTAATACACTATAATTTGAAATTTAATAATGAACTCCATTGCTCATTATAGACCATAGTCGAATTGGGAACTATAATGATTAAGTAAAGCGACCATGAATGTTTTTTTTACTTTCAATTAGAAGTCGCTGTCGTCATATAAAGGGGTATTTTTGTCAATTTGTTTCACGATTGTTTAGGCGGGATTTTTTGATTTTTTTGGGGCCCGCTGCGACCGATGTGTGGCATATATTCAGCCACGTCCCGCAGGCTGAGAAACTCTCTCAGCCTGCAGGCTGAGGTACAGTAAGCCCTATATATATATATATATATATATATATATATATATATATATATATATATATATATATATATATATATATATATATATATATATATATATATATATATATAGTAGTCTTCGTGTGAGAAACTTTCTCACACGAAGACCGTGAGAAAACTATATAGGAGCTTTATGTGGATGATCCGAACCGTTCATCTTGATCTATATACTTTATTTAGACTATCAATTAAAAATCACGTGAGTCCGAGCCTTTTTACCCATAGAACAAGTGGTTACCAAACATATGTTATATTCACTGTAGAATAAAGATGTCACTTGATGCATCGGTAAAAAAAGTTGGAATCGCGTGATTTTTAATTGGTAGTCTAATTATAGTATGTAGATCAAGATGAACGGTTCGGATCATCCATAAAATCTCTCTTATATGGTTTTCTCACGAAGCTTATTATGAGAAAGTTTCTCATTTGAAAATTTCATATATATATATATATATATATATATATATATATATATATATTACATACATAAGTTGTTGCCGACCCCACAACCCATTCCTACCCCCTACTAGTGAACCAAGCTTCACTGTTGCTATTTTGGATATTGGTTGATATATTAAGCCGATATATCCTTGACGAATATAGATTGACATGGATCATACTGGATTCTCTTAAAACCATAAAAGATTAAATCTTGATTGATACTTAAAATAATTACAAAGTAAATTATATAAGGCCATTAGGCCATGAGAGATGATGAAATCATCTCCTTATATAGACCATGCAAAATCAAATCCTACTCAAATTATGACTTGTAATACTTTTAGGACTCTATAAGACTCCAAATGCTATTCAGACTATATAACTAAATAACTCTACGTTTACTAATCAATTATTTACCTATTATATCTAACGTCTCCCCCCAAGCTCATCATGGTATAACATTGAGAGTTTGGCTAACAAACTGAAATATTGAAGTGGTATAAACAGATCTGAATTGGCAATGCAAATGTCGAACACATAATTATTGATGACGATAGTTGTTGATGAGATGTTGAATTGCTAGTGGCAAACTACTAATTTTTTTTTTTTATATTAGATAAACGGTGGGAAAACCCCCAAGCTTCATTAATAAGGATTTAATGAGCCAAACTACTAATTATTGATGCCAACCAAATCTAACTAAATTGTTGATGCTGATGCCAATATATACCCTTAGGATAACTTTATATTGGGTTTACTGATGATAAATGGATTTGGATTTTAAGTTAAACTAAAACATCCAATATTTATAAAATTTGAATTCTATTCTTCATGTTTTGACCATATACTCTCTTTCTGAACAACTTTCTTGACTCTCCTAAATTTGATGCTTCCCCTTGTTCTCTTCTCTATGCCATAGTCTAGCAGCCGTGACAATGCGAGATGGGGACGAATCGTGGAGGACATAGCAAAACTGACACAGAAGAAGTCTCGATATAATGAGAGGATACGGAAGCCCTAATCGAGATGGCACAACTCTAATCGAAGATGAGAAGGAAAGAACCTAATCAAAGCAATTCAAACTCAAATCTAATGTTTCCTTTCTCATTCATTCAATTCCAAGAAAGTAGTACATAAAAACTTATCTATGAGTTAATTGAAATTTTATTTAGATATTGTTTTTCAATTTCATAAATTACTTTGTTGCATTTTGTGAATGTATAACTTCTTTCATGCCTTTGTCTGCATATATAGAATGCCTGATATAAAACACCTAATATTCATCTCATGTCCCTTATGTATTGTTTGATACTTCTACCTGATATGGAAATTCCCCTATCTGATACAAAACCTAACATATGATATTGAAAACCTTGTTATTATTAGTAATCTTATAATAAATATCTGGATATTAAGGTATCAAAATATGCAGAGGGAATTAATCCCTTGCTGCATTTTTTTTTCTTATCCTCTTCTCAAGTTGCTAATTCTATGCAGTAACTGTTTTTGCATCTTCTTTTTTTACGTATTTCATAGTTCACTATCACTTTGATCTGTTACTAGATTCCAATAAAGGCTCAACTTGACTGTAGACAGTTTGGGGTCTAGTACCTGACCCAACACGACCAAATAGAGGCCTGATTTTTATGGGGAGTGTAAGAGGTTAGTCAAAAGTCGGAGAGTAGTCCTAAAATTAGAGAGTAAAGTAGAAATGGAAGGTTATGTTTCCAATACCGAACAACACTTCCATATGGTAACATTGACACCTTACTCGATTTGAACTTCTCTTTGCTCACTCTCCACCGAACAATGCCGATAAAGTTGAACCATAAGCTGGTGTCTGGTTTGAAGACGAGGATTGGATTGCATTTGAGGCTGCTTTGAAATTGTATGTTTTCTGATTGGCTCTTTACTTTATCCTTGCCTTAGAGTTGAATGAATTCCGTGTGCCAACTCTATCATCTTTCCCTTTCTTTAGACCCCCTTCTCTAGAGTTCTTTGTTTTCTTTCTACAGTCTAGTAGACTTTGGAGGACTTTTAGGATTAAGAGAAGCCCCCTTTTTGTCCATAGTTTCCTCACACAACCATTAAGAAAGGTTTGGTGTCAGGTTGATAGTCAGCTTTACAACTTTGTTGAATCTTTTAGCCTTGCCCCATCTATGACTATTTTAGTTGAAAAAGGCATAGTTGATATTGTTACAACAAAGAGAATTTTGAAGAAGAATATAGTTAATATGAATATACAAAGAGCTTCACTAATTTATTTAATCACTCACAAAAACCAAATTTCACATAAACTCAAAAAATTATTCTCATGAAAACCTCTCAAAACCGCTAAATAATTTATCAAAGACTCACAAATCTTACAGAATTGAAAATAATCTCCAAAATTTATACTAATCACCAATGCCAAAGACTCCTACTTCTAACCAAATACGGATTCATAATCTAAGGAACTTCGCTTCCTATTCAACCTAGAGCGCACATAAAAGGAAACACATAAAAAAAAACATAAAAAGAAAGAATTCAATTTGGACTTGGACTCAAATTTTATTTTAAGTCAAATCCAACAAATATGTTGAGTGTAGGGAGGAGGCAATGATCACAGAGGGGTGAGTAGATTGGAACCCTAAAGGAGATTAGGGAGAAAAACCCCACAATGAGGAGTAAAAGATAGTTGAAATGAGAGTTTAGCATCCAGACTCCAGAGAGAAGAAGGGTTGTTAATTGTTACAATATTAAGGAATAATAAAAACTAAAAAAAGAAATAACAAAGAACTAATAAAAGAACAAATAAAAGACCATCCTACTCCTAATAAAAGACTACTCTTACTCCTAAGCAAATCCAACTTAGGCTTTCCTTCTCCTGCGCAAATAGGTCTTCCAAAAGCTCGTTGGATCTTTAATGTTCTCATAAATTCTCTTCTAGTTGGAGAAAACTCGATCTCGAGTTTCAAAATGCGGCATCACGAAAAATCTCGAACATAAAGGTTGGACTGGCTGTTAGTCATAGCTTCTATAGCTGTGAACTACATCAGATTTCCATTTCATACAGGACGTCCTAGTTAAAAAGACTTGAAAGGAATTATATTCATCTGGCAATGTCAACATAAAGGGCTGAATTGATGATGACTTGTTGGACAAAGAAGTGACCAACTTTGACTGTAATGGCACTGAATCAAGCTTTGCTCGAAAGGCTGAACCGATGATAATTTGTTGGACAAAGAAGTGACCAACTCTGAAGATAGTGGCATTGGATTAAGTGCTGCTTCAGACTCGAGTTCAGGCTCAGTCAGTGGCAGTGGACCAAACGTTGCTTCTTGTTCGAGCTCAGACTCAGTTGGTGATACTGGATCAAGCGTTGCTTCAAGCTTCAAGCTCGGACTCAAGTAGTGGAACTGGATCAAACGCTGCTTCAAGCTGGAGTTCGGGTTCAGTCAATGACATTGTACCAAACATTGTTTCTAGTTTGAGCTTAGACCTAGTGAGTGGTATTGGATCAAACGATGCTTCAAGCTTGAGCACGAACTCAGTCTCAGGATTGAAGTTTGATTTAAGCTCAAGCAGTAGATTTGATTATGACGCCAACTCTGGTTCTTCTTCTAGAAGTACCTCTAGCCCTGTCTCAAGATTGATTTTGAAACTCTCTTCGACTTTGGCTTTGCGTAGCTAGTTTCGGTTCTGACTTTTGTTCTCACATAGTTGCACGTATCTTGCATATGGTTTCTCTGAATAAAAGTTGGAGGTTGTCTTGCGAGCGATCACGTCAGCAAGATAGGCGAGGTAGTCAGTTTGGTTGTTGGGGAGATCACAGTTGAGATGGATGGTCACATTATCTCCTTGATGGTGAGAAATCAAGGGATGACAAAACTACCAATCTCTAAGAAAGACTTCCATACGTATCCATGAACGAATTTGAGAGTAATTCTCGACCACTAATCTTCAACTTCTTTGAACCTATACTTTGTATATAAATACATTTGCACATCCGTCTTATCATAATAAGAAAATAACTCTTCTAAATCATCCATCAAATTTTCCTATCCATATGAATCATCAAACCATAACAACATGGTACATCACCCAATTTGTGAGGATTATAACAATATTTTTCTGAGGGAGGCAATGACACTTTATAGGAACAACTATAACAATAAGATTGATGGGAATAATACAAAGATAATTGAGGATAAGACATGATAAAAATCAGATGTTAATGTTGTAGCAATCGCGTGCCCTATAGCAATTTCTGATGGCAAATTTGATATAATCTCGAGATGGTTGATGTTGAAATTGATGGATCTTCAGCATTGATTTGTATTATATAATAAATCAGTATAAGGAGGACTTTTGTGTAAAAGTGTTGGCCCAAAGGCCTTCCACTCTAGTTTTGATGATGATTAACTCATGTAGTTATGTGTACTAATAATCTTGTGATGTTTAAGTTTCAGATCATTAACCAAGATATTAGTTGGTGAAAGCTTCCATATCGTCTTTCACAAAGTGATTCAAGAGCCCGAGCGTCAAAGATGATATCTAGCACTCATTGGAGTCAAGCTCGGTGAATCACGGTTTGGATCGAGTCGGCTTGGAGACGGCGCTCTACAAGAAGACTTAGGTATCCCTAATTTAGTTTGTGTTTAGATCCCAATTGTAAAGATTAGTATAGTATGATATGCTCAAGTTCACAACACACACGTTTCATGTTTTGAATATTGGTTTTTGGTTTTTGGTTTAACCGATCTTGGTTTGCATGAATAGATATTATATCAAAACAAGTTTACATAGTTTAATGTATATTAGATTTGTTCTATATACATGCATGCTTCAACTACTTAGACAAATTTAGTTTGATATACCAATTCATGTGTTTATGTTTTGGTATTTTTAACAAAACATATATTTGAAATTAAAGACAAAAACTATGATATGTATATGTTTTATGTATATTAGATTTCTATCCATATGCATCATGCTTCAAAGTGTTTAAATATCATGTTTTTGTATTTAAATAAGTTTTGGACAAAATGTATTCAAAAATTCAAGTTTCAGAAAATACCGTTTTTTGGTTTTTGGCAAAATTTCTATAACACAAATATAGTCCATAATGTTTGAAATTTGTGTTAGGATTTTTAACACAAGTTTATATTTCAATATAAAATGATAAAACTATTTTTGTGTGATTTTAGAGATTTTATGAGAATTATTTGATAATAAATTACATGTTTTTCTGACCAGAACTGCTGCTGCCAGGCTAGGTCGGTCGACCGAACGGTCGACCGTACCAGGAGCCGGTCAACCGTAGCCGTCGACCGACGCGCACGGATACATGCACGCTGGCTGCCCTATGAGCCGGTCGACCGCACGGTCGACCGACTGAGAGCAGGTTGCTCTCTGTTTGTTTCGATCGACCGGCCAGAGAGCCGTTGCTCTCTGGATCTGGGATGGTCGACCGATCGGTCGACCGGTAGTTGCCAGCGGTCAAAATGTGACCGTTGGCCGGTCGACCGAGCGGTCGACCGGTAGTTCATTTTTGGCAGTTTCTGCTACCAACGGCTATAATTTTTCTGGGGGCTATAAATACCTCATTAGTAGCCAGTTTTCTCCAAGATTTTTGGTGCTAATTTTTCCTGACTCTCTAGTGTTTTTACAACAATCTAAAGAAGTTTTTGGGCTTTAAATTGAACAATCTATTTGGTATTTTTGCTAGGGTTTGGAAAATCAAAGAAAAGGGTTTTGGGAAAAGTTTTTGATTGAACTTCTTTATCTTGATTTCTATAACTTCCCAAGGATTTTCTTTGAGTATTTTGATTTCCATTCCTTTGATTTTCTACACACTTGAGCTACATCTACTATCTCATTCTATAGGATCCTTGTGTGGGAAAGAAATTGTTTGTGGTTGTTGTTTAGACCACCAAGTTGTAAACCCTTCATTTGCTTGACTTTGTGCCTTTCTCTCATTGTGTTGAGGAGGTTGTGCAAGTGGGTTGTATCCCTCAAGGTGTGAGATGATCCTTGTGTTGTTTTGTGCTAATCCCTCAAGTTGTGAGGTGATTGTTGTTGGCTTGGTGTTTTGCCTCAGAAGGAGGTTGTGGTTGTAAAGAGGGGAGTTGGGTACTCCTTGTAATTGTGATTGCCCCAAATCCTCAGTGGAGGTTCCCTTTGTGGGAGTCGTTTGTGGACAAGCTAGTGGATTGGAAATCCTTCGTGTGTCGAAGGCGGGGATGTAGAGCTGGGTGCTCGAACCTCGGAACATATCTTATTGTTTGCGCTTGATCCCTTGTCTCTTACTATATCTCTCTCTTTACTTTGTGCCTTGCATCTATTCATATTGTGCATTCACTTTTATATGCTTGGTTTGGTTGTGTGTGCATCTCATGTTGGTTGCACTTGAGTGTGTATTGCATTAAGTTTTTAAATTTCGCATTTAGTTCATAGATTAGCATTATCACCTATTCACCCCCCTCTAGGTGATTTCAATTTGTATCAGAGCCTACGCTCCTGATATTAGGTTTAACCGCCTAGGAGTGAGATCTTGGTTTGCTAGTCTATATTTGCATTTTCATTTGCACACATTTAGTTTGCACTCATGGATAGCCCTCCTATGTTTGATTTTTCTAGACATGATATTTGGAAGGCCAAGATGAGTTGTCATTTAAAAAGCCTAGGACATCTAGTTTATCAAGCCACTACTAAAGAATCCTACCCCAATGATAGCAAGTATAAAAAGGCCAATGCATTAGCCATTAAGACACTTAGAGCATCTCTTAATAAAGATTTATTACATGTGTTTGCTCACTATGATTCGGCTTTTACAATTTGGAGCATCTTGACTTCTCCTGAGCTTCCAAGGATTATTAACAAGATAAGGAGATCTAGGAGAGACATGTCCGACGAGCATTGCCTCATGATCCAAGGAAGGACTCCCTTGAGGTACAATTGGAATCTCAACTAGATAATTGCTCTAGTTCATATTGCTATGGATGTTTAGAAGTTCAAAATTTAAATATTGAACTTGCCACAAAGCTTGAAAAATTCTTGGAAAAACATGAACTTTTAAAAAAGAAACATTTTAATTTAAAAGAAGAAATGAAGGATTTGTGTTCAACTTTTGAATTGGTTTTGCAAGAGAAAGAAAAGATTACTAGTGAACGTGACTAACTTAAATCTCAACTTGAACTTGCCCTTAAAGAGATTGATGTTTTGAAAAACAAGAATGATTGCGAGGATGTTGTGAAAAACAATGAGGTTTTATCTTCAAAATTGGATTTTGTTTTAAAAGATAACATTACTTTGAAAAATGAAATTGAGTTCATTACAAAAGAATTGGATTTAGTTTTAAGAAAAATGAATCTTTAAAAATTGACATAAACACACATATTTGCCATGCTAGTGTAGATTCACCTAGCACATCTAATGCATGCTCCACTTTATCTTCAAGTATTGAAAATGACATAACTGTTTTAAAGAAAAGTGTTGATTGATTGGGCTCCACTTTGAGCCATTGTGCCATGAACCACACAAGCTTGGAATCCTTGGTTCGAAAGAAACAAGTTCCATCCTTGCATGCACACCCATCACGGCATACACATGCTTCCCACGGTCACCACCATATGCTCATGTGTACACATGTACGCTCATGTGTACACATGTACACATTGTGGTCGAAAAGACCATCTTGCTAGATTTTGCTATGATCGTTTATATGAAGAAAATTTAGCAAATGATTTTGTTTAGGTTAGGAAAGGTACTAACCCCCGTGGACCCAAAAAAAATGGGTACCAAAGACCACCTCTTTGCTTTTTGATGTAGGTGGGGGCTCTCGCATAACGTGAGAGTGTTGGTGCCTTGAAGTGGTTGCGTTCCATGCTTAAAGAAAACCATTTAGGAAGCATCACTTTCAAGGTGAAGGTTTGGTGGGAGGACCACCGCGGTTTGGAGAACTAGAGGTGCACCTTCATCGATTTTGGTATCATTCTCTAACTCCCATTTATGTTTACATGTTTTTCATGTTTATCTATTTATAGCATGTCATGTTTTAGTGTTCATTATGCTTATGCCATGTTCATTAGATTAGTGATATACATGTTTAGTTATTTGAGACACTTCATTTTTTATATGAATCTACATCTATGTGTTCTCACCTTGTTTTTAACTATTACGTATGCTCTAGATCTAGTGCACATGTATATACATAATGATCATATGTGTTTATGATTTTATGATTTTTGTTTTGATACTTTGAGTTTTGGTTGTTATGTTGAATACCATGATTATTAGTTCATTGACATGCATGTATAGCTTTTTTAGATCACCCATGTTTATATGGACCCATATGTTGTGTTCTCATCATGTTTAGCTATTATGTATATCATAGGCCTAATAGCATGTGGATTTACTTAATGACATCTTTTCATGATTATCATATTGATGACCCATTTTATGCTTCATGTTTTGATTACTTGCTTGAATGTTAGTTTTCATTAAGACTAGGACATATACTTGTACAACTAGTGAGCAACAAATAGACTATTATATGTTTGTGCTTGAACGTTCATTTGTATTCATTAGATGTACTAGTATAGTTTAGTTTTGATGATTCATGCATTTGACTTGTATTCCCCATTTGAGATGTCTTACTTCATGTATATGTCCATCTTGTCCAAACTATTGATTATACATGTACATCCTTGAGCCATGTGCCTTCATGCATATACTTTTGTGGACTCATTATGTTTAGGATATGTATGTATATTTTAGTTTGTACATAACATACATATGCCTTGAAGCTTAAATCATTTCGATAATTATCATGTTTTTAAGGTGATTTCAATATTGAGCTTGATTGTCCATTTTCATGATGATATGTCTCACACAACACTTGTACACTGACCTTATTTGATGTTTTCTCATGATTTAGTTTTCATGAGTACAATTTGTGCTATATGGATTTTTGAGTGTTTGGTGATCATGTGTTTTTCATGTTTCATAAAAAATCTTGTTTATTCCTTTCTTGAAGGATTTCGTACTAGTTTTCAAAAACTTTCATATAACTAGTTTGTATTCTTCACTTTGGTAGTAGTTTTCAAACAAACTATATTTCCAAATCTATCTTTTGAAAAGCCCCACCATCAACGGACGGTTGGTTGGGAGACCATGCCTATGTATGCTCTATATTGAAAGAATCCAATGATCCATGTGCATGTGTTGGGTGGTAGGTTATATGAGATATACACGTGCTCTTATTGTTATTTCAATTGGTATCATTGAATAATTCTTTCAATTGGTATCAATATTGACATCTTTTCGTATACTCATATATGTTTTGTTTTATATATATGTATGCTTATACTTCATATAGTATAAATTTCAATTGATATCTATCTTTTACATACATATATAGAGGATTTATTTGTGCTTACTATATTCCTATATTTTTAAGCACAAATCTTGATTATGACAAGCTTGTGTTTTAATGACCATCATGTTTCAATTGATTAGTTTTCAATGGTATACTAATACAAGCTTATGCAACATGTCTTTTGATATTTCATAAAGGGGGAGAAAACTCGTATTTTATATTTCAATCGATATTTGGGTTACCATTGGTTTTACATTTCACTCTCTAACTTTATGATGAAAAATGATTGAAAAATTAATATTGATGTGTAATTGGTATCATATGCTAATAAAGAAAAATATCTTCATTTGGTATCAAGATGCTATTTGTTTACTTAAAATTGGTATCAATTTGTTTTTATTATCTATTGGTATCAAGTTTACCTTACATGTTTTCTTTTTGATATAAAATGTTATTTTGTTTCAATGCCTTGTTTAATTTCAATTGGATTTGGCATTTCTTAAATTTTGTTAATTTCAATTGATATCACAATGCACTTCATTGACACATATTTTAATTGGTATCATATTGACTTTGATTTTACTCCTTGGAATAATTTATTCTTTGTTTCGAATAATTAGGGGGAGAAGAATTTGTTTCTATTATGTTTGTTTTTACCCCTTTATTGATGATTGACAAAAAGGGGGAGAAGAATTTAGAGTTGATATGCATGATTTATGCATGAGTTTTAGTTTTATTTTTATTAGTAATAATGTTTTGGTTTCATTTGGTATCAAGAGCATGTTTTGATAATTTATTTGTTTTACTTAATTGGTATTTTATTTAATTGGTATCAAGAGTATGTTTCATATGCATATTCATTTGGTGTCAAGAGCCTTGTTTATATGCATTTTTATTGTGTTATGCATGTTTATGCATTTTCATGTTTTAATATTCATTGCATACTTTCATTGTTTATTGCTATGCATGAGTTAAGGGGGAGCTTCTTTGAAGCTTTACTTTAATCCATGCATATATAACTCCATGAGTTTTGTCATCATCAAAAAGGGGGAGATTGTTGGCCCAAAGGCCTTCCACTCTAGTTTTGATGATGATTAACTCATGTAGTTATGTGTACTAATAATCTTGTGATGTTTAAGTTTCAGATCATTAACCAAGATATTAGTTGGTGAAAGCTTCCATATCGTCTTTCACAAAGTGATTCAAGAGCCCGAGCGTCAAAGATGATATCTAGCACTCATTGGAGTCAAGCTTGGTGAATCACGGTTTGGATCGAGTCGGCTTGGAGACGGCGCTCTACAAGAAGACTTAGGTATCCCTAGTTTAGTTTGTGTTTAGATCCCAATTGTAAAGATTAGTATAGTATGATATGCTCAAGTTCATAACACACATGTTTCATGTTTTGAATATTGGTTTTCGGTTTTTGGTTTAACCGATCTTGGTTTGCATGAATAGATATTATATCAAAACAAGTTTACATGGTTTAATGTATATTAGATTTGTTATATATACATGCATGCTTCAACTACTTAGACAAACTTAGTTTGATATACCCATTCATGTGTTTTATGTTTTGGTATTTTTAACAAAACATATATTTGGAATTAAAGACAAAAACTATGATATGTATGTGTTTTATGTATATTGGATTTCTATCCATATGCATCATGCTTCAAAGTATTTAAATATCATGTTTTTGTATTTGGATAAGTTTTGGACAAAATGTATTCAAAAATCCAAGTTTCAGAAAATACCGTTTTTGGTTTTTGGTAAAATTTTTATAACACAAAAATGGTCCATAATGTTTGAAATTTGTGTTAGGATTTTTAACACAAATTTATATTTCAATATAAAATGATAAAACTATTTTTGTGTGATTTTAAAGATTTTATGAGAATTTATTTGATAATAAATTACATATTTTTCTGACCAGAACTGCTGCTGCCAGGCTAGGTCGGTCGACCGAACGGTCGACCGTACCAGGAGCCGGTCGATCGTAGTCGTCGACCGACGTGCACAGATACGTGCACGCTGGCTGCCCCATGAGCCGGTTGACCACACGGTCGACCGACTGAGAGCAGGTTGCTCTCTGTTTGTTTCGGTCGACCGAGCGGTCGTCCGGCCAGAGAGCCGTTACTCTCTGGATCTGGGATCGGTCGACCGGTAGTTGCCAGCGGTCAAAATGTGACCGTTGGCCGGTCGACTGAGCGGTCGACCGGTAGTTCATTTTTGGCCGTTTCTGCTACCAACGACTATAATTTTTCTGGGGGCTATAAATACCCCATTAGTAGCCAGTTTTCTCTAAGGTTTTTGGTGCTAATTTTTCCTGACTCTAGTGTTTTTACAACAATCAAAAGAAGTTTTTGGGCTTTAAATTGAACAATCTATTTGGTGTTTTTGCTAGGGTTTGGAAAATCAAAGAAAAGGGTTTTGGGAAAAGTTTTTGATTGAACTTCTTCATCTTGATTTCTATAACTTCTCAAGGATTTTCTTTGAGTATTTTGATTTCCATTCCTTTGGTTTTCTCCACACTTGAGCTACATCTACTATCTCATTCTATAGGATCCTTGTGTGGGAAAGAAATTATTTATGGTTGTTGTTTAGACCACCAAGTTGTAAACCCTTCATTTGCTTGGCTTTGTGCCTTTCCCTCATTGTGTTGAGGAGGTTGTGCAAGTGGGTTGTATCCCTCAAGGTGTGAGGTGATCCTTGTATTGTTTTGTGCTAATCCCTCAAGTTGTGAGGTGATTGTTGTTGGCTTGGTGTTTTGCCTCAGAAGGAGGTTGTGGTTGTAAAGAGGGGAGTTGGGTACTGCTTGTAATTGTGATTGCCCCAAATGCTCAGTGGAGGTTTCCTTTGTGGGAGTCCTTTATGGACAAGTTAGTGGATTGGAAATCCTTCGTGTGTCGAAGGCGGGGATGTAGAGCTGGGTGCTCGAACCTCGGAACATATCTTGTTGTTTGCGCTTGATCCCTTGACTCTTACTATCTCTCTCTCTTTACTTTGTGCCTTGTATCTATTCATATTGTGCATTCACTTTTATATGCTTGGTTTGGTTGTGTGTGCATCTCTTGTTGATTGCACTTGAGTGTGTATTGCATTAAGTTTTTAAATTCCGCATTTAGTTCATAGATTAGCATTATCACCTATTCACCCCCCTCTAGGTGATTTCAAAAAGTTCATATATTATATAAAAAAAATGAAATGGGAGATAACTATCCATCTAATTCTCCTCAATTCTGCTTGCAAGGTAGGATGATCAAACCAACGATGTAAATCTTGCAAAGAAGTAGAGTTAACACATGCAACTGAACTGGTACCAGTCTCCAGGTGATAAAGACCTCCATATTCACATCATGTGTCAATCATCCTTTGCGTTCTAATCTCCTCAAAATACACAATGATCAGGAAAGAACGTCTTCGGACAATTCAAGGATCGTGTAAGTTTACTGATAGATAAGAGATTAAAAAGAAACTTGGGTATATAAAAGACAGATGCTAAAAATAATGACGCAGTAACTTTAGCAGTGATTACACTCTAAACACGAGACATAGTACCATTTGCTAAACTCACCGTAAGAAGTGATAAATGTGAAGACAAGTCATACATAATACCTTTGCTTCTCGTTATGAGATCAGATGCACTAGTGTCAATGATCTAAGTATTAGGAGGTCTGAAAGTGTAACACGTAGTAGGGTTACCTGATTATGTCAAGGTAGCAGTGGATGAAGATGGTATGATCTGAGTAGCTTGAAACTGCTGGAACATATAATATTTTAAACTTTTCATTTGACATAAGTACACTTCTAGAACATGAGGAAACATGTTCCTATGATATATAGGTCACATGAGCGAACTGATCAACTTGGGAGGTTTTGTCGTACAATTTATGGCACCCGTTTCTCGCGTGTCCAATCTCCCCATAGTTATAGAAGGTCCTCCTCATATCTTGTTGTCAATTCTCTGCTCCTCCATTTACTCCATGGGCCAAAATCTCTCTCTGCCACCAAAATGACCTCTACAACTAAAATCTCTTTTGCTACCACCAAAATGGTCTCCTTGATCAAAATCTCTACTGCTACCACCAAAATGACCTCTTCGACCAAAATCTCCTATGCCACTTATGCCACTGCCAAAAAGATCTCTTTGACCACCACTAAGAGCTATAAGTTGCCCCTTTTAAATGGCTAGAGCTGCCATTCATGGGACTCATTCCCAGCAGGATTCTGTGATTCCTCCGGGAAGACACTTTGAAGAAATCGATATATCTCTTGTAGAGAGTCAACTGTAAAACTACCTATCACTTGTAGATGTGCAAGAGTATACTCTGATGGCAAACTCCCAAGGAAAGTCATCGCTCTTTGCTGGTCTCACTGCTTCTGCATTTTCTTCACATCCCGTTAGATGGGAAATAATACCTTTAGCTTTTCATAAACCCTGTTGAAGTCTGCATAGTGTTACGGGTGAGATGACTAAGTTTGATTTGAGGATAAATCGAGAAATCAGATGTGCATTTGGTGATCCTAGGGTCTTATCCTATGTTTTTTTGGCATTTCATGTGCGGTGATTAAAGTGGATTGGGCAAATTTAGATGTTTGAAGTAGGTTTTCTATGGGTTGGTGTATGATCAACCATGGTCAAGGAGGTTTGATCATATGGAGCTTTTCTAACCCATAACCAGCCCCATATGATGGAACAGGCTTAAGTTTCTGTTCCATTGACTTTGTTCCCATTGCATCCGACCCTTGATGTATGCCACTATGACCGGCAAACATGCTGCCTTGTCTTTGTTGGCCCAAAGGCCATTATCCGGTTATTTTGATGATAGCAAAACATATTTAGTTATGTATTTAATAATCTTGATTTTAAAGTATTTCAGGTTCAAGAAACAGATTTTGACAACTCCGCTAAAAGACTCACAAATTTGGAGTTCGCCCAACATTTGCATTCCCAAGCTAAAGCACATAGGAAGCTTCGGAATTTGCGTTGAAGAAAAGTTCAAGAAGAAGATCAAGACTTGCTAAAGAATCCAAGACTTGTATTTTATTTATTTTCATTTTAGAATATTTTGTCAAAACTAAATAGTAGAAGTAGAAATATGGGATATTACACACACACATTTTCTAGAGTGATTTATGGCTTCAAAATACTTTCCATTTCTATTTCCAAACTCAGTTTAGTTGAAAATATCTATTTTGGAAATACGATTTTAGAGAGACTAGTTTTGGGAAAAACATTTTATTGAAAATCAAGTTTTTATCAAAAGAATTTTTACCAAGTATTTTACCTTGATAGTAGTATGACACATGCTCATACTCTATGATTTTTCAAGACCAAAATATTTTATCCAAGACCCAAAACCCAAACCCAAAATTTTCCAGGTTCTGTGAATTCTGATTTTTCAGAAATTCACAGTGACCGGTCGACCGGCAGTCGACCGGCACTCGACCGACATGCACATTTGTGCATGTGCGTATCAGTCGACCGGAGGTCGACCGATACTCGACCGGCCCCAACCTGCTGCTCTCTGGAAATGCCAGTCGACCGACCCAGTCGACCGGTGAGCCCCAACGGTCGGATTTTTGACCGTTGGCGGTCGACCGACCCGGTCGACCGGTAGTCTGTCAAAAATTCTGACAGACCCAACAGCTATATTTTCTGACTCTTTGACTTTTGGGATTTGTCTCCAACGAATCTCTTGAGCAGTTTTTGACCCCTATAAATAGGTGGTCACTTCATATGAAATGACTAACAATTTTAGAGCTATCAAGTAAAATTTTACAAGAGTTTCAAAGATTTCCAAAGTTTTAAAAAGAAAAGATTTTTATCTCCAAAGCCTAAATTTCCATCACCTTTCTTGGAGCCTATTCCTCTACTTCTCTCTAGTTTTGCACTACACAATCCCATACTCTAAGTCTACTATTTGGTTCTAGGATTGTGCTTAGTGAGCTATTTGTAAAAGTGATCAAGTGTGATCACTTCCATTGTAATTGAGTGAAGTTGTAGAGGCATCGGCCTCAAGGCGAGCTAGTGTGCTCAAGGTGGTGAAGTGTCATCACGGGAGACGGACAAGTGTTGTCCTTGTATTGTTGATCCGGTGGGATCCTCAATAGTGGAAATCCTTCAAGTGTGAAGGCGGGGACGTAGAGCGTGGCTCGAACCTCGGAAACATATCGGCGTGTTTGCGTTTGCTCAAATTTCTCTAACTCTATCTCTTTTATTACTTGCAATTTACATTGTCCTTTACTTGCAAGAAATATTGTATTGTGCTAATTGTTTAGAGTTAATTTTTAAATTCCGCATAATTGCCATTATCATATAGCCATCACCTATTCACCCCCCTCTAGGTGATTTCAATTGGTATCAGAGCCTAACCCTAGATTTGGTCTAACAACCTTAGGGAGATCCTTTAGTTGGCTATATACATTTGTTGCATTCATTATATTTTGTGCATTCTATTCATCATACATGGCATCTCTAGATTTCTCAAGCATTAAGTCCCCACCCAAGTTTGATGGCTTGAACTTCCCCATTTGGAAGGTCAAGATGAACCTTTTCTTAAAATCCCTAGGAGTTAGGGTAGCTAGGTCCATCACCAAAGATTTCATTGAACCCACTAGTGATGAGAAGACATGGTCCGAGGATACCACCAAGGACTATGAAGCAAATGCTAGGGCACAATATGCATTAACACAAGCACTTAATGAAGATGACCTTGCACGCATCATTAATTGTAAATCGGCATATGAAGTTTGGAACATGCTTATTGTGACTCATGAGGGAACGTCACAAGTCAAGAGAGCAAAAGTTGACTTGCTACGTTCTCAATATGAGAATTTTACATGATTGATAATGAGAGCATTGATGACATGCTCACTCGCTTTACAAAAATAACTAATGCTCTTTCTTCCTTAGGTGACAAGATTGACAACGATCAAAAGATAAGGAAGGTGATTAGAGCTCTTCCTAAAGCTTGGGAAGTCAAGGCGACAACCCTCAAAGAGCTAAATGACAAAGAGGAGATGGACTTCTCCGGCTTCATCGGCAATCTCAAAACACATGAGATGGAGATGAAGGTACGAGAAGAAAGGGAGGCACCAAAGAAGAAATCAATAGCCTTCAAAGCCGCTCCAACCATTCAAGACGAGGATGATTCATCGGACGAGTGCGATGAAGACTTCGCCATGCTCATCCGGAAGGTGGGCAAGATGTTCTACAAAAAGGGAAGACAAAGCAATTTCCGGCGAGGGAAACCTCAAGGGAGATTTGAAAGAAAAAGAGAGGAGCCCGGTCCTTGCTTCCATTGCAAGAAGATTGGTCACCTCATTGCCGAGTGCCCGCTCTACAAGCAACCACATCCAAGAACGGGCAAAGAAAGAAGAAGGCCATGGTGGCTACTTGGGATGACACGGAGTCGGAATCCGAAGAGGAAGTCGACGCCGCGCACATGTGTTTCATGGCACATGGGGAGGATGTACCAAAGGTAACTCTAGAAAACACCTTAGAAGATGATGATTTGACTATGGATGAACTTGCACATTTCTTTGAAGAATTGCAAAATAGGTATGAGATTTCACAATCTCAAAATAAGAAATTAAAAAGAGAAAATGAGGCTTTAAAACATAAAGTAGAAATAGTTGTTAAAGAAAAAGATGTTTTATCTAGTGCATTTGAAAAATTGAAAAATGATTTTGATAAGCATAAACTTGCAAATAAGGGTAAAACCCCCATGGTTTCAATAGATAAAAATGATTTTGTTGAGATCCAAAAGCGTGTTGATGCTTTGGACTCCACACTTAAAAATTGTGCATTTGATTTGAAAAAGATAGCTTCTAAATTTCCTAAGGGAACACCCCAAGGGAAACATGCACAACATGCACATACACATGCACGGAAACATACTCACACTCACAAGCATGCATACATGTATGGTAGTGGTAGGATTTATGTTTGCACTCATTGTGGCCGCAAAGGCCATTTAGAAAAATTTTGTTATGCTAAAAATAATGTTAAGAATAAATATGTTTGGGTTCGCCCCGGTACTAACCCTAAAGGACCCTCAAAGATTTGGGTACCAAAAGATCCTCCAAATGTAAGTGACACAGGTGGATCTACTTCCTCCAAGACTTAGGGGGAGACGGTGCCCGGGTGGTAGATGCAACTAAGCTCAAAGTTCAAATCTAGCTTGCATCGCTATCGTGGAGGCACCTATTTTTGGAGACTAACCGTAAATTGGTAACATCTCCATTTAAGAGTTTTTAATTTTGTATATACAATTGTTATAGGATTGCTAGTTTAGTTTTATGCTTCATTGATACATGATTAGTATAAACTTGCAACTCTAACATGATTGTATATGCCATGTTCAATTTTGATTTCTTTTTGACATGTATACATATGTGTAGAATGGTTAGTTTGCTTTTGATTCATTATTGATACATACTTATATAGAACTACCTTTCTATCATGTTGTGTACATGCCTTGTATTAATTTTCATATCTTGTATTGTTATGCCTTATGTCATACTTGTCCACATGTCCAATTTTTGTGTATCTATATGTATAGTTTAGATTTTGTGATTATATACTTGTATACATATAGACCTATTTTTCATAAATAAAATAAAACTTTTTGAAAATTTTCATAGTTGAGCAAATACCTTAAAGATGGCAATTGCGCACCTCAACTCATTCAAGAGGAATCAAGAGGATGAAGTTCAGAACCCGTCACTGGGTATTCGGCTTCAACATCTTTATACCTTTGCTTAAATATGTAAAATAAAATTAAATAATTTTGTGTGAAGTTTTGTTGATATGATCACTAAATGAAGATTTAAAAATAATTGTGTTATCCCTGATTATTATAATATAACATATTTTTATTTGTTATAATGTTTATTTATAAAATTTTTTTTTGGTCAGAATATGGTAGCAGATTTTTCAGACTTACCGGTCGACTGGCCCCTAACCCCAGTCGACCGGCTCTGTCTGAGAAAAATTTTTTTGATTTTTTTTGTGCTACCGGTCGACTGCTGGTATAGGACCAGTCGACCGATTTAGATGCAGGACTCTCTGTTTCTTTTCGGTCGACCGGTCCCTCAATCCCAGTCGACCGATAGTCGTATTCTGGCATATATTTGACCTTTTTCCCACTGTTTCGCACTCTCTCTCTCTCAGTTCTCTCACAGCGACCGCAGGACCCTCTTTTCCCCAAAATTTCCTTCTTCAGATCCGTTCACCTGATCTAAAAATCCTTCAAAACCCATTTTAATCTTCTCATTTCTAACTCGGATCTTCAATCTCAAGCCGATCCATCCGTCAGATTCTCAGAATTTCTGGATTTCAAGCTAGGGTTTCAGTTTTTCTCAAAGGTAAAAATTTCGAATTTTTCACTTGTTCTTCCTTTCTAGCTTAGATCTATCACTTCCTTTGTCTTCATATTAGGTTGATTGATCATCTAGATCGTGCCATTAACTGCAAAAACCTAAAAATTGGATTTTTATCATGCCTCCAAAAAGACATCGTTCTGAGAAGGGAAAGGGCATTGCCCAATCCTCATCTCAAGCCCCTAGGACTGAACCTGTGTTCCGTAACGATCTTGCCTCTGATCGTTACACACATTTAGCCCCTAGGAATACTATTTCGGGTAGATATGTGGCTATGCATGATTTTGAACATTTAGATATCCCCCACATACTTCGTGCCAACAATCTTGTAGATTTTCTCTCCATTAGGGAGAAAGTTTACACTTCTTTGGTTCCCTATTTCTATGCCAATTTTGAATTTAGTGGGAACCGGATCATTTCCCGTGTGATGGGTAGGGACATAAACATTTCCCTAGGTCAATTTGCTAGAATTCTTCATCTTTCCACTGATGGAATAGATGTTTACTCTTATGACCTACATGATTTTCCTGAATATCCGGAGGGTGAGTCTTCACTCACCGCATCCACTCTTCTTCACCAGGATGACAATCCCGATCTAGTGAGGAATGAGATTGTGAGTCAGTATACCCTCCAATCTCAGGTCCTTGCTAAGATTGTCTTTCATAACATCGTGCCAAAATCCGGTGAATTTAGCCATGCTCGAGGTCCTGTTCCCTTGATTATCTATTGCCTCCTTAAAGGCATTAAGATAAATTTCCCTCGAGTGATCGCTTCTCACATGAGTGGTGATCAGATTCGTACTGCTGGTAGGAGTCTGCCTTACGGCATGCTCATTACCCATTTGCTTAGGGCTCTAGATTTTGATTTCTCTGGTCAAGCCCCTTCAAAACCCTCTTCAGATTTCAATGCTGCTGCCTTAAAGATGATGGAAGCTCAGTTGCGTCGACACGCAGCTGTGCAACCACCACCTGTTCCTGCAGCTGATCCAGCTCCAGCTCCACCTCCTGTTTTTCCTGCTCCTGAGTTTCAGGGTGCTTCTGCTTCTGAGGTCCGCTCGCAGATCGAGGCACATCAGGCCTGGGTCGGTGAGCAAGTCTCTGCACTTCGTGCAGATATGGCTGCTCGTGATGCTTCTCTTCGGGCAGATATGGAGGCTCGTGCTGCTATGGATGCTGCTTTTCGGGCGGAGGTCCGAAACGACTTGTCCTATAT
Source organism: Agave tequilana (assembly GCA_038442645.1). Lineage (NCBI taxonomy): Eukaryota > Viridiplantae > Streptophyta > Magnoliopsida > Asparagales > Asparagaceae > Agave > Agave tequilana. Next base: position 130,625 of record JAVJIF010030075.1, on the reverse strand, counting down.
GGCTGAGTCCATGAGATTTGTGGATGTTCAGTTCCAATCTCTGTTCTCTAAATTGGACATAGTCGTTCCTGATGGGACTCCGGGTGCTCGTCGTCTCCCTGCTGCTGGTCCTCCTTTCCCTCCCAGAGCTCGCGTCTCTGTTCCACCACCGCGCCCCAGAGTTGATGCCGTGGATACAGAGGAGGTAGTTTCCTCTTCTTCCTCAGATGATGGTGATGACCAGACGATGGCCGAGGGCTCTGATGATGACGAGGAGGAGGATGACGAGGCGACTGAGTGATGCTGCTGTTGAGTGACCTCCCCTTTATTGATGATGTCAAAAAGGGGGAGAGATATTTGGAGAGAGATAGACATCTTTTATTTTTGTGTTGTGGACTTGTGTGGTATGTATTTATGTCATGTTGAGACTCATTTCCTTTATCTATGATATGACATGTGTGGTTGATATTTTCTATGGGCATGGATGTGTGATGTTTATTTTTACATGTGTGATGCTTACTTTTTATCACTATGCCTGAGTATGACTTTTAAATATGCATATGTTGAGGGGAGCTTCATTTGAAGACTCTACCCAAATATCTTGTGATAACTACATATGTTTTGCCATCATCAAAAAGGGGGAGATTGTTGGCCCAAAGGCCATTATCCCGGTTATTTTGATGATAGCAAAACATATTTAGTTATGTATTTAATAATCTTGATTTTAAAGTATTTCAGGTTCAAGAAACAGATTTTGACAACTCCGCTAAAAGACTCACAAATTTGGAGTTCGCCCAACATTTGCATTCCCAAGCTAAAGCACATAGGAAGCTTCGGAATTTGCGTTGAAGAAAAGTTCAAGAAGAAGATCAAGACTTGCTAAAGAATCCAAGACTTGTATTTTATTTATTTCATTTTAGAATATTTTGTCAAAACTAAATAGTAGAAGTAGAAATATGGGATATTACACACACACATTTTCTAGAGTGATTTATGGCTTCAAAATACTTTCCATTTCTATTTCCAAACTCAGTTTAGTTGAAAATATCTATTTTGGAAATACGATTTTAGAGAGACTAGTTTTTGGGAAAAACATTTTATTGAAATCAAGTTTTTATCAAAAGAATTTTTACCAAGTATTTTACCTTGATAGTAGTATGACACATGCTCATACTCTATGATTTTTCAAGACCAAAATATTTTATCCAAGACCCAAAACCCAAACCCAAAATTTTCCAGGTTCTGTGAATTCTGATTTTTCAGAAATTCACAGTGACCGGTCGACCGGCAGTCGACCGGCACTCGACCGACATGCACATTTGTGCATGTGCGTATCAGTCGACCGGAGGTCGACCGATACTCGACCGGCCCCCAACCTGCTGCTCTCTGGAAATGCCAGTCGACCGACCCAGTCGACCGGTGAGCCCCAACGGTCGGATTTTTGACCGTTGGCGGTCGACCGACCCGGTCGACCGGTAGTCTGTCAAAAATTCTGACAGACCCAACAGCTATATTTTCTGACTCTTTGACTTTTGGGATTTGTCTCCAACGAATCTCTTGAGCAGTTTTTGACCCCTATAAATAGGTGGTCACTTCATATGAAATGACTAACAATTTTAGAGCTATCAAGTAAAATTTTACAAGAGTTTCAAAGATTTCCAAAGTTTTAAAAAGAAAAGATTTTTATCTCCAAAGCCTAAATTTCCATCACCTTTCTTGGAGCCTATTCCTCTACTTCTCTCTAGTTTTGCACTACACAATCCCATACTCTAAGTCTACTATTTGGTTCTAGGATTGTGCTTAGTGAGCTATTTGTAAAAGTGATCAAGTGTGATCACTTCCATTGTAATTGAGTGAAGTTGTAGAGGCATCGGCCTCAAGGCGAGCTAGTGTGCTCAAGGTGGTGAAGTGTCATCACGGGAGACGGACAAGTGTTGTCCTTGTATTGTTGATCCGGTGGGATCCTCAATAGTGGAAATCCTTCAAGTGTGAAGGCGGGGACGTAGAGCGTGGCTCGAACCTCGGAAACATATCGGCGTGTTTGCGTTTGCTCAAATTTCTCTAACTCTATCTCTTTTATTACTTGCAATTTTACATTGTCCTTTACTTGCAAGAAATATTGTATTGTGCTAATTGTTTAGAGTTAAATTTTTAAATTCTGCATAATTGCCATTATCATATAGCCATCACCTATTCACCCCCCCTCTAGGTGATTTCAGTCTTCTGATTCTAATTTGTAATTGCTGTCTTCTAATTCATAATTGTGACTTAAGAGTAGACGATCTTGTTGATACGTATAGTTTTCAGCATATGGATGGATGATTCTAGTTACATATAAATTAACCTGAACACATGATATTAATGCTATTAGTTAATATTGTCACCAATTTTATGGTTTTATATATTGATTAATGTGTCTCATTCATCTACTGATTTCTTTTGCAGACCTAAATATTTTTTTTTAATCAATTATTTAGCCTCTTAGTTGTTGAAAGAAAGGGGGTTAGGAACTTAGGCTGGATCTTCTTTGCGATATTAGATTTTTCTGTTCTTTGCTGTGGATCATGTGCTGAGAGATGCAAGACAAGGCTAGACATAGAAGACAAGCTATATGGATCACAATACATGTTGCTGTCATGAGTTTCTTTTTTGGTTAATCAGAAGATACTGATCCTTCAGGTCTTATTAGACAGCCTACAGAGCAGCCTTTAGTGGCCTTCTTGCGGTGCTAATAGCATTACACATATACAGCAACTTGACTGTTGGCAAATCGCTTTATATTGAAGTGCTGTTCTCTACGAAAACATCCTTCTGGTATTCTGGTTCACAAAACTCTCCTCCTAGATCATCACAGGCCTCTCCAGGGAACACCCTGCAGCATGCATTGAGAATTTTCTGAGTCCATATCGTTTCCATTTATAATTTGTTTCATGTCAATTAGAATGAACACGTGAGCTTACGTCTTGGGGTCATTATACTCCATGTACTCTCTTTCAACCACCTCTGAGCTAACACTTGCGCTGGTACTGGTAACCGATGCCACAGGTTTCACCTCTGGGAACATCTCCACCTCGCATGCTTCCCCACCAATCGTATCACAGGCTTCTGCGGGAAAAACACTGGAAAACACATACAGCCATGTTATTAGAGTGTCTAACCCTTTTCCCCCTTTGTTATGTTTTATGGTGAGGGTGTTTAAACTGAGTGTGGTCAGTCCAGGGCTTGATTGGTTAAGCCTACTGAAAATATTGGATATAAAAGAGAGTAAACATTCATTAGATTGTTTGTTTCAAAGTAGAAGGAAAGAAAAAAGAAAAAAATACCCCCATTTGAAGAGAGGCTCCTTGGTTTTGGTGTCAGACTTTCAGGTCAGTGTGATTTTTGGATCTTCTTCTTTTTCTTACCTCAAAAAGAAATGATTATGATTTACAGATATCCATATTCTAAGAAACTACTATAACAGCAACAATCAAAACTTTTTAACTTCTGTTTAATTTTTTGTCAACACAGTGTAGCCATTCTTTGATGCTTACTGCATGGTCCATACTACTAAAATTATTAGTACCATATCCCGAATATCGATTTGGTATGCCATATAACAGGCAAAAAAAGGAGTGTTTATTGACACACAACCATGTAGAAAGATGGTTTTAGTAGAACACAGCTATAACAATTACAGATGGATTTGAGAAATATGAAATGAAATCAAGTCAATTTATTTAAAGTTGGATGTTTAGCCAAAAGTTTTGACTATTAGTTTCTTAAGCAAGGGTTCCCCCTTTCTATTTCTAGGCTTCATTGTTCTTCCTCTCCTCTCTCTGGAGGTCTTAATAGCTTAAGAACCAGGGGAGTGTGCCCTAACATAGTAATAGAGGACCAGTGGCTATATGTTTTTCAAGCAGGCATATGTTAGCAAGTTTTGTTTCTTCTTAGCTATTTACACCTTCATCCATAAATCATATTAATCATACACGGAACTCTTGTAGGTTAAAATCTCGAAGATAAAGACCCGACTTGTGCCTGTTGCTTGATGGCATCAGAGGATGATATGCATCTCTTCTGGTCTTGCTCACACTCAGTGAGTGTATGGCGGGCCTGTCAGAAGAAGCTCAGTTTTGATATTTTGGCAGAGACAGCTAGATCATCTCGTTGGGATTTGTTGACTGGTAATGTGCTTGGAAAGGGAGAATTGAAAGCAAGGGTGGTGTCTTATATGGCATATGTATTATGGCATATTTGGAAAGCTTGACACAAATGAATCAGACGAGAAGGAAGTGCGAGGCAAAAGCAATTTACATGGAAAAAGCCAGAGTTTGGGATCTGAAAGTGAATTTCGATTTGGGAGCAGGAAATGGCTGAGCATGGAAGCGGATTTGTTGTGAGAGATTATCTTGGCGCAATTCTGTGTGCCGGCAACTCAATATGTTAATCTCACATTAAGGTGGCCCACTACCCTTGGTTAATTAATTGGATTCCTAATTAAAGTTAACTGATATTATGTGTGCCCAAAATTAAAGTTACAATTGTATAAAGTTATTAAATAATCTTTGTGGTATTAAGGGACCATGATGGGTGGTTTTATCACAAGAGATTAATTTGCAATTGTTGACCCTCATCTCTCCTCCTGAAAAGAAAACAGCCCACTCTCTTTCATTTGGAGAAAAACCATCATTATTGTTAGGGTTTGTGCAAGGAAAAGGAGACAGAGAGAAGAAGGGTTTACATTAAGGTTTTGCAAGGATTAAAGAGAAGGATCAAGATCTTCATCCATCTACCTTCCTCAATCATTCAATGGCTTCAGGTATGGATTTATGTGTATTATTGAATTATGTGTATTCAATCTTTGAGATGCTTTGATTCTAGATCCATGGTAATTTAATCCGCATGATAGTTTTAATTTCTCACATTTGGTATCAGAGCCGTGTTTTAGAATCGATACATCTCAGATTATGAATTATGGGTAATTAGGGTTTTTTGATTATCAGTACAAAATCAATTTTTGATCTTTTAATTGTAGAATTTTAAGAGGATTAAATTGTACCCTAATATTCTGTTCATATTCCTCTAATTATGCAATTAATTGGGATCAAAATTCAGGAATTAGAAACCCTAATTTTCCCTAATTTTGGCTTCAGTCGATTAAGCAGGAACTGTTTTTGATAACTGCTTCGTCGACTATTAGTCGACTAGCCCGAAACACTAGTCGACTAAGTCCTTTTTTCAGAAAGTTGAGAGCTCTCTGTTGACTTCAGGAGTCGACTTAATTTTTGAGTAGTCGACTAATAATAAGTATAGTCGACTTATTACTTTGACCTAGTCAACTAGACTTGATAATAGTTAGTCGACTTGACTTGACCCTAAGTCGACTTGACTTGACCCTAGTCGACTGAAACTTTCACTATAGTCGACTTATCCTGTTCCAAGTCGACTAGTAGTTCCTTGACCAGTCGACTAATGTTGGTCTAATTTCAATCATGAATGTATGTTACACATTTAAGTTATTGTGTTAATATTGATTGATGTTGGTCAAGTGATGAATTGGAGTATTATGGAATTACTCAAATAAAAGGTTAGAGAATATTATTGGTTAGTTTTGTATTCATACGGTTTATTGATTTAATAGTTGCCAAAGTGACCTATATTAGTAAGCCTTATGAATATACAACTACATAAAAGACTTGTCATTGAGGGTGACATTAAAGACAATAATATTCTCGATGGCGGTTCTAGTTAGGAGATTGGGACTGGCCCAAAGGAAAGTCTCTTTCAAATAATTATGAACCGGATAGGGTAGTGTAATTTATGTAACTTAGTGGTGTAGAATTGGATACCCAAAGGTAACATGACTTACTATCTAAGTGACATAAATTATATTAGACCTACATAGGTGATAAAAGTTCTCACCTAAAGAGTGAACACTAGATATGCTTAGGTTTCGCCCAAAGGAGGAATCAAAGTGATATCAATAGTTCATCTTCATTAAATTTAAGATTTTGTATTGATTCGAGGCCTTAATGTGAGCTATGTCCTATTTTGTTTCAGTGAACGTTCCCACTTCCCTACACTTCCATGCAACTAGCATTCCAGCCCTGGATGGTACAAACTTCAATGAATGGTTTGAACATGTCCAATTCACACTGGGTGTACTGGACCTAGACATGGCTCTTTTGGTAGAGAAACCTGATGAAGTGACTGATGAAAGCACAGCAGACCAGGTTAGCCATGCCAAAGCCTGGGAAAGGTCGAATAGACTCAGTCTCATGTTCATCAAGATGACCATTGCCAATAACATCAAGACTTCACTCCCTCATACTACTAATGCATCTGAACTTTTAACTGCTGTTAAAGACCGATTTAAGTCTGCAGATAAGTCATTAGCTGGCACCCTTATGGCTGAACTTACTACCATGAAATATGATGGTAATAGAGGAGTTCAACAACACATTCTTAATATGACTGATAAGGCTGCGAAGTTAGGATCACTGGGAATGAAAGTGGATGAATCCTTCTTGGTACAGTTCATCCTCAACTCACTTCCTCCTCAGTTCGGAGCATTCAAGATTCATTATAATACACATAAGGATAAGTGGAATCTGAATGAGCTAACTGGTATGTGTGTACAAGAGGAAGTGAGACTGAGGCAAGAAGGGCATCACTCAGTGTTGGCAGTAACTTCAGGTTCTATCCATAAGAAGGGTAAATATGGAAGAGGTAAGAGGTTTCCACCAAATAAAGGGAATGACCATGGGGAAAGTAGCCAGGGTCATGGAAAGGTTTTCACTGTCAAATGCTACTTCTGTGACAGAAAAGGACATGTGAAGAAGGACTGCAATAAGAGGAAGGCTTGGTTCGAAAAGAAAGGTATAAATCTTTCTTTTGTATGTTATGAATCAAATCTTGCTGAAGTTCCTTCTAATACTTGGTGGATTGACTCTGGAGCCACAACTCACATAACTAATTCAATGCAGGGATTCCTTACCACCAGGAAACTGAAGGAAAGTGAGAGATTCGTCTTTATGGGGAACCGTCTCAAAGTGGAGGTCGAGAATGTTGGAACTTATCGACTACTCTTAGAGACGGGTCATCAGATGGATTTTGAGGACACTTTTTATGTACCTTCGATTTTTAGGAACTTAATGTCATTATCCAAATTAGATGTTGTTGGATATTCTGTTTTATTCAGTTGTGGAAAACTCAGTTTAATGTATAATTCAATGTCGGTTGGACACGGAATTTTATGTGATAGTTTATATAAAATTTCATTAAATGATGAGTTTGCACAATCTCTTTTATCTCTGCATTCGAATGTTGGTATTAAACGTGGCTTAATAAATGAAAAATCCTCTATCTTGTGGCATAGACGACTGGGGCATATCTCCAGGGATAGAATTATAAGATTAGTGAAGAATGGGATTTTGGATAACCTAGACTTCACTGATTTTGATGTGTGTGTGGATTGCATAAAAGGAAAGCAAACCAAACACACTAAGAAAGGTGCCACAAGAAGTAAAGAGCTTCTTGAGATAGTTCATACAGATATTTGCGGACCACTCTCCATTCCATGTTTTACGGGAGAGAGATACTTCATTTCCTTTATAGATGATCTGTCACGTTATGGTTATGTATATCTAATTCATGAAAAGTCTCAGGCTGTTGACATCCTTGAGGTGTTCATTACAGAAGTCGAGAGACAATTAGATAGAAAAGTTAAAATCATAAGATCAGATCGAGGTGGTGAATTTTATGGTAAATATGATGAGTCAGGACAACATCCTGGCCCATTTGCCAAATTTCTAGAAAAGCATGGTATTTGTGCTCAATACACAATGCCAGGTACGCCTCAGCAGAATGGAGTTGCTGAAAGGCGAAACCGAACACTTATGGATATGGTTAGGAGCATGATGAGCTTCTCTAATGTACCTAATTCATTGTGGAATGAAGCCTTAAAGACTGCTATGTATATCTTGAACAGGGTTCCTAGTAAGGCTGTCCCAACAACTCCTTTCGAGTTGTGGACTGGTAGGAAACCTAGTTTAAGACATTTACATGTTTGGGGTTGTCCAGCAGAGGCTAGAATATATAATCCACAAGAAAAGAAATTAGACTCAAGGATAATATCTGGATATTTCATTGGTTATCCAGATAAGTCTAAGGGGTACAAATTTTATTGCCTTAACCATAGTATAAGAATTATTGAAACTGGTAATGCCAGATTCCTTGAGAATGGTGAATTTAGTGGGAGTGATGAACCAAGAAAGGTAGATCTTGAAGTGATAAGGGTGAATATCCCAATACCCCTTCCTTCAAGAGAAATTGTTGTCCCTCAGCTTGATCATCAAGCTGAGATAACAGAACAACATATTGATATTGGTTCACCACTTCATGAGGATATCGCCATTGAAAATGTTGTAGAACCACCACAACCGGCAGCTTTGAGGAGATCTCAAAGGGAAAGAAGATCTGCCATTTCAGATGATTATGTGGTATATCTACATGAGTCTGATTTTGATATTGGGATTAATAAAGATCCAGTTTCATTTTCACAAGCCATAGAAAGCAATGATTCTAGTAAATGGATTGATGCTATGAATGAAGAGTTGAAATCTACGGACCAAAACCAAGTCTGGGATCTCGTCGAATTGCCTAATAACTGTAAGAAAGTCGGGTGTAAATGGGTCTTTAAGACCAAGTGCGACTCCAAAGGCAATATCGAACGATATAAGGCCAGACTTGTGGCTAAAGGTTTCACTCAGAAGGAAGGCATTGATTATAGAGAAACCTTCTCTCCAGTATCAAAGAAGGACTCTCTTAGAATCATTATGGCCCTTATAGCTCATTATGATTTGGAGTTACATCAAATGGATGTGAAAACAGCTTTTCTAAATGGAGATTTGGATGAGGAAATTTTCATGGAGCAACCTGAAGGGTTCGCAAAGAAAGGAAAAGAACACTTGGCTTGCAAATTAAAGAAATCCATATACGGACTTAAACAAGCTTCCAGGCAATGGTATATAAAGTTTAATGATACCATTACCTCTTTTGGATTTACAGAAAATACTGTTGATCAGTGTATATATCTAAAGATCAGTGGGAGCAAGTTTATATTTTTGGTTCTGTATGTGGATGATATCTTGTTAGCCAGTAGTGATATTGGTCTGCTGTATGAAACTAAAAGCTATCTTACCAAGAACTTTCAGATGGTTGATATGGGTGAGGCAGCTTATGTCGTTGGCATAGAGATCTTCAGGGATAGATCTCGAGGATTGCTAGGACTATCTCAGAAAGGTTATATCAATCGAGTCTTGGAAAGATTTCATATGGAATTGTGTTCAGCCAGTTGTGCACCCATTATGAAGGGTGACAAATTAAGTGGGAGCCAGTGTCCTAGAAATGACTTAGAAAATGGTCAAATGCAGAAAGTTCCATATGCATCAGCTGTTGGGAGCTTGATGTATGCACACACTTGTACCAGGCCAGATATCAGTTTTGCTGTTGGGATGTTAGGAAGATACCAGAGCAATCCAGGAATGGAGCACTGGAAATTAGCTAAGAAGGTAATGCGGTATCTTCAAGGGACGAAGGACCATATGCTCACATATAGGAGATCAGATCAGTTGGAAGTGATCGGCTATTCGGACTCAGATTTTGCTGGTTGTCCAGATAGCAGGAAGTCTACCTCAGGCTTTATTTTCTTGCTAGCAGGTGGGGCAATCTCGTGGAAGAGTGTAAAGCAGTCTATCACTGCTTCATCCACGATGGAGGCTGAGTTCATAGCATGTTTTGAGGCCACGAATCATGCATTATGGTTAAGGAATTTTATCTCAGCACTTGGTGTAGTTGATTCTATTGCCAGGCTGCTGAAGATATTTTGTGATAATACAGCAGCCGTTTTCTTCTCTAAGAATGGAAAGTACTCTAATGGTTCCAGACACATGGAACTTAAGTACTTGGTGGTTAGAGAAAGAGTTCAGAAACAGAAGGTGTCAATTGAAAGTATAAGTACCACTTTAATGGTTGCTGATCCAATGACCAAAGGATTGCCTCCAAAGACATTCAAGGAACATGTTATTAGAATGGGTCTTTTGAGCAATCTGTAAATGTATGTTTTGGTACTTGTGTAATTGACAATATTGCGCAATAAAAGTTTGTTTCTGTGTTTCCTGTTATCCAATTATGTGTGCACATATTATGTATGGATGTTTGTTAAACAGGAAATGTCTTAACAAGACAATTACAGGGGTCATTTTGGTTATAGACTCAATTAGTAAGGGTTATCAATGTTGTGGTACGTAGAAGGGAGTATGACATAGATGTTGTATAACCGCTATGACTCACATTGATATTCCAAGCTAATTGCAGTATTACAGTATTTCATTATTTGGGCTTATCAGTTGTTGTTTTTAAAATTCGTGATCACGTGTCAAAGTTTTTCAGTATGGAATCCAATGGAGTCAAAATGTTTTTAAAATGAGTCTTTTCTTTTATTTATTTTCTAAAGTTTTAACCTAATCGGCTAGTGGTCCAAGTGGGAGAATGTTAATCTCACATTAAGGTGGCCCACTACCCTTGGTTAATTAATTGGATTCCTAATTAAAGTTAACTGATATTATGTGTGCCCAAAATTAAAGTTACAATTGTATAAAGTTATTAAATAATCTTTGTGGTATTAAGGGACCATGATAGGTGGTTTTATCACAAGAGATTAATTTGCAATTGTTGACCCTCATCTCTCCTCCTGAAAAGAAAACAGCTCACTCTCTTTCATTTGGAGAAGAACCATCATTATTGTTAGGGTTTGTGCAAGGAAAAGGAGACAGAGAGAAGAAGGGTTTACATTAAGGTTTTGCAAGGATTAAAGAGAATGATCAAGATCTTCATCCATCTACCTTCCTCAATCATTCAATGGCTTCATGTATGGATTTATATGTATTATTGAATTATGTGTATTCAATCCTTGAGATGCTTTGATTCTAGATCCATGGTAATTTAATCCGCATGATAGTTTTAATTTCTCACATGATTTATTATTCAAGAAGCGTTGTGGAGGCTGAGTTATAGGGGCTCTGAGATGGGGTAAAGGCAATAGCAAAGAATTTCTCAAATTCCCGATTCCCATCCTATTTTCATCTGATATCAGCCCATTTGTAGGGACATCAGTGTAACGCTCTCACAATTGAATGGATGGTGAGCTTCTCACATATTCGGAGAATGGAATCAACCAGTAGACTGGCTAGTTAAGCAAGCTATGGCAAACGAGGAATGGTTCCCTGTTGTTTTTGAGAGAAATAAATAAAGTTATGTTTGTAAAGGTACTCAGTAGGTCAGTTTACAATACTGAAAACCAATCAAGGTGAAGGCTTAGGATGTTGTTGAGTTGTAGTCCACAGAGGAGGTATCGGGGGCTGTGGCCGCTAAGGCCATTGGAAACCTGACTGTTTTATGCCGCCTTGGTAGCGATCTTCTTGGCAGCAGGATCTTGGCAGTGCCTTTGAATGGCAGTGAGTCAGTGAAAAACACAGTTGCTGCCTGCATTCTGATGTTCTTGAGTATTTTTCCCTCTCTCCTTTGGAGACTGCAAATATGGGGTATCTGCTACTTATTGAAGCTTGTGAGCTGGTTGGATAAGGAGCCCATCACTATCTCTGGGATTACAAAATATCTGTGAGTGGATAAGGTTATTCTTAGATCTCTAAATGGGTCGGTTTCTGATGGATCGGATCCTTGCAATAACCGTATCCAGAGGCGAGAGCTTAAAAGGAAGCTGAAGTGTAATGTGAGCATGGCAAGGCAGCCGGCATGCAGATCAAAGTCATCTACAATGTTAGAAATTGGATTCGTTACCAGAATGAGTTATGCCTACTGGATGCCGATTTTTCTTACCATTGTTTGGTCTGCCATGTTCCTTCACGATTTTTTTTCCCAGAATTAAAATTGAAACAGCACCATTTTTTGTGCGTGCACTGACAACTAAATATTGTTTGCAAATTTATCGAGGGACTTTTATCATTGGTTGGTTATATGAGTTTTAGCTTTTCACATTGGAATCCTTTTCGTGTTTGGGTCGATATAAACTCAAAGTAAAGTCCTTACATCCATATTTGAATGTGTTCATGGATGTACTGGAACAGATCCTATGCCTCTTGAAATGCTAATCTGTTTTTCTTGTTTGTATTTGTAAGGAACCGCCTGGGTTGGCGAATGCTTGTTGGTAATCTTGGTATCAACTCCGGTTTCTGGACCACCTATTGTCGAGCTATCTATCCGATGGGCTGCAGACCTGCAGGTATGGTTCATAGTCACGGTCTCGGCCGCCGACTCGGCGAACACTAAGACGGATCGGTCTCGGCGACTCGGATCGGTCTTGGGCGATACGCGCAAATCGCTACATAGAAAGCTCAAAAAATTCTGAAAAAATCACGACAAATTTTAAAAAAAATGTAGGCATCACATTTATATATCACATGTCCAAAACATAGCACCTAACACACTAAATATAAAGCGAAAGTATAAATACACGCGTCGTCGGTAGAAACATATCAAAATACATGAACAATATAGTAAATTTCACAAACTACATTCATAAATACATGCTAATGGAGTTATTTTCACATTGAATTGTGATGGGCAGCGGCGGCGATCTACAGATCTGAGCGAGAGAGAGGTAAGTTTCTTTTTTTTTTCTTTTCCTTTTTTTTTCTTTTTACCCGTTCGTCACGGGTAAATATACTTTTCGAGCCGACTCGGCCGAGAATCGGAGTTGACCCGGTCGAGTCGACCGAGTCACGACCGATTCGGCCGTGACTCGTCCGAGTCGACCGAGTCAACTCCGATTCTCGGCTGAGTCGGTCTCTGAGTTGAATCGACCGACTCATGACTCGGACTCATCTCGAAGCAGACCGAGACGGATACAACTCGGCCGAGTCTTTGAACAGTGTCTGCAGGTACACGATCATCATGTATCTATATCATAGTTATAGATTCTGTTTTTTGGTTTCCAATCAATTCAAAGCAAGCGTTGTCCAGCATACATTGCAAAGTGTAAACATATGGATCAATATCTCCTGCAATATGCTTATGCAATCTATCTCGCTAGTACTGTACATACAGATAAATTATGTTGGTTATTAACTGGGGTAATCTGAACGAGTGATGACTTCTTTCTTTTTAATTGTTCATTTTTCAGGTGACAAATGTTAATTATAAGGGGAATCGCCTTGCTTAAGCTATGATGGTTCGCGTCATTTGGATGAAGCCTAAGATTCGAATCAAGTTGATGCACTTGGGCCATAGGTATGTAATCGTTGGAGGAAGGAATTGTTGCTGGCTTATCAAGTTTGGGTTCCAAAATCAAATCAAATGTGACACGCATCGTAGACCACAAGTACATAACTGTTCAAAAACTGGCCTAACTGAAAATCTGCCCCAGTTTGTTCCACGAGCTTAGCAATTAGCTACTTGCATTTGTTTGCAGTAACGCAGTATTCATGTCTTGTTGATACACCAGACAATCTTTGAATGTACATATTTTTGTTTCTTTTCTGAGGGAAAAGGCTTGGTCCATAGATTTGACAAGTTCAACTCTTGCATTGGTATTCTGTGAAGCATCTTTATGTGTTACACTTGCAAAACTTGCATGCCGAGTGCAGTAGATGCCATCTCAACTCAAGTTGGATGGTTTTACTGTGGATAATTATCTAAAAGAATCCAGAGAAATTGGATTTAAAATCTAGAAAGTTCATTCATTAGGGTGTAGTTAAGATGATGGTGATTTTGATGCAAAATTTTTTTCTCGTAAATCTTAGTTGTCCAGTCTTTTTACCCTTTGTCCCTTTTCTTGTCTGCCTACTCGTGTGTAGAGTATGTGTGTGTGTGAAGCCTCTTGTACTCTTTGAGGGACAAAAGTGATAGGGAATCAACACAATTTAGAATTCTCTCCTTAAGGTTTCTCACTCAAGCACACTTGCGACAAGTTTTTTAAAGTAATTTTAATTCATTCAAACTTGAGAAATTCAATACTAGTCTTGTTCTTAAATACACCCACATCAAAGAAGAAATCTCAGTTCAACCAATATTGGATAAAATAATGAAAACTAAATAAAACAAGTAGAAACAAAGAGAAGCAGCTAGGATTATTCGTTCGTTCTGACTCGAGTTCACATTCCCTACTTGAATCATAACGATGAAATACAGTGACGCCTCATGTATAGGTCCGAAGTCCTGAATCGATGTCCCATCATTCTAACGGGGTTTTAAAAAACCCGACTATGTCGAGTGTAGGCTTCCTCGACTCTTGTAGTGTTCTAGGCGATCTGGATCCAATCGTTGAACTCTTTATACAGTTTATGAATATGATGTGCAAATGATGTAGCTACTCAAACACCCTAATATGTAGTTGTGTCCTAAGACTCAAACTTATAAGATGTCTAAGTCGATTACCCTGCACTTATTTCTCTTTTGGACTCCTTGGGGCTAATCAAATTGAGCCCCTTTTTCCCTTCTGGTGCGACATGTTTTTTCTCTGCTCTTTCAGTCTTTGGTTGACTTGGGGTCAATTTAATCCTTTGTTCCTTTTGTGGGATTGAAATTGTTTAGGCTACATTTTCTATGAGTATATGGAGGAGCAAGACCTTAGCAAACCAGAATTATGCAAGTTTCTCCAATTGAAGAAGCAGCAAAAATTTTGATATTTCAAAGAGTAGAAAAGAAATATAAATCTATGAAGGAGATCGGTAAAAGGAAATTGGTGGTCGAGAATTTTATTTGCTGGCATTCTTTCTTCAATAGAACGATTAACGAGGATTATCTCTTGTGTAAGAGAGATTATTTTTCTGCTCATCGATAAAATATCTTCTTTTTGGTGAAATCCAAAGATCATTTTGATATGTTTTTTCACTCCGGTTGCAATTACTATATCATTCTATGCTTGGATATTTGATATTTTCACTATAGTCGAACAATGACTATCATTATTATTCTCGTTTTATCAAGTACAACTTTGGAGTTCTCCTAGAATTGGCACTCTCAGTTCGATCAAGTATTGTCTCAAAGGCTTTTTTGACAATCAAAGACCGTGTGAGTATCTATCACAAGATTATGTGAATATGTATCACTCTTTCTTGGTGGAAATGTGGATACAGTATGTTCATTGCGTAAAATTCTTATCTGGTACGTGACTCCCGTGGTCACTTTGAACACTCTCTACTGATTGGGACATGAATAATATCCTATATCGGTGCCCTCTCTCTGGATGGGATTTCTTTCAAAGGTCAAGCATCAAATGCAATTCTTATTCAATCTTAGACTATGAATCCAGATTCACTTGTTGTATACTAGTTTGGATGTGACTCTCATATTCAGTATTCTCTTCATGGATGAGATTCTTTCAAAAATCTAGCAATACTATCTTCGAGATTGTCTCCATGTCTTTCTTTCATCGACAACATACATTATTAGCATTAACTCGAGGAATTGCAACGTCCAAATCACTCTGTCTACTTTAATGGATCAAAGTCATCTTTGAATTGTCATCAGCATTCTCTAATTGTCAGCAGATTATTGTCATCATTAAATAATTCATAGAGCTCTACTTTTCAAATCTCTCTGACTTTCTCTGATTAATCGATGAACAAATTTGGATTGTCTCTAGCATTTTGTAAACTCGAAACACTTCATGTTCCAACCGAAAGTGGGGGGTAAGTTATGGAATTAATCGGCGATAAAGGAGTTAAAATCTACCTTCTTCATTTGAACAATTCTCGTTCGCACTCGAAAGTGGGGGCAATAGTAATACTAATATCATGTAACATATATGATATGTTAGATGGCGAGAATCCGGCTATTCGAACAGTATAATAGAGCATCATCCTTCTAACAAGTATATTCATGTCTGTATTCAAATTTTTAAGAGTATTGAGCGTCCTATCAAGTCAGGACTCAGAATCCTACTAGAAGTAAGAGTCAGCTCTCCGATGAAGTCGGACAAGTTCTGAACAGATTGAGACCCTTGACTTGTTCTGGCAATATCTTCCTCATATGGTGTATGCTTCCTATGATCTTGGACTCGTATCGAAGCTAAGGAAAGGATATATCTAATAGAGTTGGTCTAGTACTTGTTGGATTCTAGAATCAATCTGACAACTAATCAATGTCACTGAAATATCACCGATCTAATTGGCCAGGTCGGTTAATATCAGGTCGGAGGTTTTCCGTTCAATAGAACGTTCCTTAATTAAAGAACCACCTTTCAATTACTTTCCTTGGTTAAACACCAATTAGACTGGTATAAGTCAGTCTCAATATACTGAATATCAGTAACCCTTGTATAAAGAAAATTAATTCACTTATACAGTATTTGGAGTGAGGTACGCTTAAAACGAATCTCCTTAAGACAATTACGTCTCCCGCACCGGTGCTAACGGGTTACTAGACGCTATTCTCCCAAGATACAACACTTCTTCACGATATTTAGATAGCACTACTAAATCATTGTACGGTCAAACAGTACTTAATCAGTACCTTCACAGGATTATTGAAGCAGCGAGACTAAGACAAATTTCGGGAGAATATTTTTCTTTACTTTGGAGGAGCACCCACTGTAGAGGAAGGGGGAAGAATATTCTTCTTTGAAAGTCCCAGATTCAAACAACAATTCTACTAAAGAATCTGTTGAATTTTCTGAGCCCTCTTTCAGAACGAATTTTGCGGAGCGCTATTTATAGCGCTCCGGGAGGGGTATTTTGGTCCGAATCCAACCAAACGGTTGCAACGGTTCGGTCTGAACTGCTGCAACGGTTCGTTTCAACCGCAGCAACCGCCCAACTGTCCGCGGTTGGCTGACAGCCGTTGCGCGGGGCAGTTCGGATCCGGATAGCGGAGCGGGTATGCTCCGCGTAACCCATACCTGGTTCAAAAAGAACCGGACCAGGTAGGGAACCCGAACCCGAGCCCGACCCGGCGTGGCACCGGCGCCGCTAGCGACAGCGCGCGTGCATGGTTTCCTCCCAATCGCGCGCGAAAACTCCAAGTACCCAAAGGGCACACCCTTTGTTCCCATTTTTCTCTATTTAAACACTTCAAACTTTCATCCCATGATCAATATGGGACTAAATACTTTTAGCTACCTTTAGTCCCATTCTGGCTTTGAATTAGGCAAACTTTAGACTTGAATATCTCATTCATTCGAAGTCAGAATTGAACATGTGAATATACCACGTTCATCCCCAATGGAAGAGAACACACTCCAACCATCATCCAATTGATTCGATTAACGAATCTCGCCGTAATTCAATTCAAAGATTCACATATATTCTTCATATTCCCAACATTCCCCCACAATGAATGGAGATTCAAGGAATTGACACACAAAGAGACTGACTCTATTGTGAAAGGTATCTTAGAAAAGAAACTGCATCAGGATAGGTGAGCTAGGTCTTGAACCTTCCATAGCGAAAGCTTTATTAGACTTACTGGCTAATCAGTGAACTAGGTCTTGAACTATTAGCCGTTAGTGTAAGCCAAATCAACAAGCTTCACACAGTAACTTTTTAAATCAACTTTGGTTCTCGGTTGTGTCCATTTTGGCCCTGGACATTCTTGGTTTCAGAGAGTATCTTTAGGGAATAACAGCCTCCATAGAAATTCCCAAAGAGCCGACCTAACTTTATATTCACATAGGTGATCGTCCTATTAAGAGTAGTCTACTCTACTCCACTTATTTAGTAACAAGATATAGGCATCATTAAAAGCGTTAAGCTTATCCTTAATCTACTTGTAGAAAGCACTTATGTGCACCTTAGGAATGGATTGGAGTTAAGATCCCAAGTGCTTACTTGCTGAGTCAATCATAACTAGTTTTTCCTCTTGAACTTAGTCCGTGGGATCTCCAGTCGTTAAATGAGGTTTCCATTAAGCTGACTCAGTAAGGTTAGACTTTTAAACCCATTCTCCTCGATGTACAGTTTATACGCTCTCCACTTAAACGTTAATAAGCGGATCCGCTAAATTATTTTTTGACGAGATAAAGTAAATAGAGATAATTCCATTTGAGAGCAATTGCTTAACAGTATTACGTCTACGATGAATATGTCTAAACTTACCGTTGTATATAACATTTTGTGCCCTAGATATAGCTGCTTGGTTATCGCAGTGTATGCATATAACGGGCATTGGCTTTTGTCATAATGGTATATCTTCCAAAAATTATTGAAGGCATTCTGCTTCTTCTCCGGCTTTATCTAAGGCTATGAATTCCGATTCCATATTGGAACGGACAATACATGTTTGTTTGGAAGATTTTCAGGATACCGCTGCTCCTCCTAGAGTAAATACGTATCCGCTAGTTGATTTTGATTCCTCAGAATCTGCAATCTAATTAGCATCACTGTATCCTTCAAGTATAGGTGGATATTTTTCATATCTCAAGGCATATTCCTTGGTATATGATACGTAACCCAATACTCGTAGTAGAGCAGTCCAATGTGCATCACTAGGGTTACTAGTGTATCTGCTTAACTTGCTTACAGCGTAAGCAATATCGGGTCTAGTGTAATTCATCAAATACATTAGACTTTCGATAATCTGAGAATACTCCAACTGGCGTATTCCAATTCATGTATTCTTATGAAGGTGGATGTGTGGGAGAAAAGGATTAGTATTCTCTTTTATCCCATGATTCTTGAATCTTTCTATCATCTTCTCCACGTAGTGAGATTGAGATTGACTGATTTCATCTGGTGTTCTGGTTATTTTAATTCCTAAAATTATATTAGCAACCCCCAGATCCTTCATGTCAAAACTGTTGGATAATATTCTTTTAGTGGACTTAATAATTTCAATATTAGTCTCAAGTATCAACATATCATCTACATAAAGACAAACAATGATACATGCATTTTTAACTGTTTTAGTGTAAACACACTTATCGCATTCATTGATAATGAATCCATCTTTGATCATGACACTATCAAATTTCTCATGCCATTATTTTGGAGCCTGCTTTAGACCGTATAAGAATTTTATCAATTTACACACTTTGTGTTCTTGGCCCTTGACTATAAATCCTTCAGGTTGCTCCATATATATTTTTTCATTTAATTCACCATTTAAGAATGCAGTTTTGACATCCATTTGATGGATATCTAAGTTATGCAATACTGCAATTGCAATCAACATCCGAATGGAGGTTATTCTTATTACTGGTGAATAAGTATCGAAGTAGTCAAGTCCTTCCTTTTGTCAATAACCCTTGACTACTAATCTAGCCTTGTACTTATCGATAGATCCATCGGGTTTTAATTTTCTTTTAAAAATCTACTTACACCCAATTGGTTTACTGTCAGGAGGCAAGTTTGCCAATTCTCTAGTATGATTACTTAGTATGGATTCTATTTCTCTATATATAGCTTCTTTCTATATTTGTACTTCTGGTGTTGACACAGCCTCTTTAAATGTTTGAGGCTCGCTTTCAATAGCGTATGCTATGAAATCTGTACCAAAAGATTTTGAGATTCTAGATCTCTGACTTCTTCTTAGTTCAATTTTCGCATTGACAATCGGTTCCACAGGGTTTTCATCCCTGAATGCCATCTCATGTGTTCTTTTACCAGAAGTCTTATCTATTTCCCGTTTGTATGGAAAGATGTCTTCAAAGAATACAGCATCTCTAGATTCGATAATCATGTTTACATGAATATCTGGTATTTCTGATTTATGAACCAGAAATCTGTAGGTACTACTATTCAAGGCATAACCTATGAATATGCAATCAATAGTTTTTGCTCCCAACTTAGTCTTTTTAGGTAATGGTGCTAGCACCTTTGCAAGGCACCCCCACATTTTGAGGTAATGGTAGGAAGGTATCCTTTCATGCCATAACTCAAATGATATAAGACCAAGTTTCTTGTGGGGTATTCTGTTTAGAATATAATTTACAGTTAACAGAGCTTCCCCCCCACAATTTCTGCGGAGCTCCAGAACTTACGAGCAAGGAATTGATCATCTCCTTCAAAGTTCTGTTCTTCCATTCAGCAATTCCATTTTACTGAGGAGTATATGGTGCGTTGTTTGATGGATTATACCAAATTTAGCACATAACTCACTAAAATCATTTGATTCATATTCTCCGCCTCTATCGAATTTTAGAATCTTGATATTCTTGTTGAGTTGACTCTCAACTTCGGCTTTATATGTTATAAACATATTCATTGCCTCATCCTTACTGTTTAAAAGATACACATAACAGTATCTTGTGCGGTCATCAATAAAAGTAATAAAATACTTTTTCCCGCCTCTAGTTGGCATAAACTTCAAGCCACACAGATCGCTATGAATTAACCCTAAAGGTTCTGTATTTCGATCAATTGATCGAAATATAGAACCCAACAATCTTAAGACAATTAAGTATTGAAATTTCTTACTTCTGTTCTGCTTGAACTTGCAAAAAATGTCTGAGACTAATCAAGATAGCTCAAGTAAGACACCAAACATGCAGATACAAGTTTTGATGCCTACTCCACTTCCTAACCCGAAGCCGGAGAAGCTAGAAAATTTTGATGGCACAGAATTCAAGAGGTGGCAACAGAAGATGCTCTTCTACTTGACCACTCTGCATCTGACCAAATTCCTGCAAGAAGATCCACCAGAACTCGGAACTGATCGGGACTCAGTCCTTGCAGTCGATGCATGGACTCAAGGTGACTTCCTTTGCCGAAACTATATTTTGAATGGACTGGATGACTCTCTTTACAATGTCTACAGTCCTATCACAACGGCAAAGAAGTTATGGGCCAATCTTGATAAGAAGTATAAGACTGAGAATACTGGTACCAAGAAGTTCGTCGTAGGACGATTTCTGGAGTACAAGATGGTAGACAACAAGACTGTGATCAGTCAGGTGCAAGAGTTCCAACTTATCTTGCACGAAATAGAAGCCGAAGGTATGATATTACCTGAAACCTTTTAGGTTGTTACTATCGTAGAGAAACTCCCACATGCGTGGAGAGATTTCAAGAACTACCTGAAGCACAAGCGAAAAGAGCTGAAGTTGGAAGATCTCATTGTGAGGCTTCGAATTGAGGAGGACAACCGAAAGTCCGAGAAAAGGAGCAGTAAGAACTCCTATGAAGCCAAGGCCAATGTGATCGAAAACTCAAAGGGGAAAGCGTCTACTTCCAAAGGCTTAAAACGGAAGAAGACTGCCCAAGGGTACAAAGGTAAGGTTCAAGAAGGAAAGAACATGCACTTCAAGGGAACCTGCTACATCTGTAATAAAGAAGAGCATAAGGCGAATGAATGTCGCAGCCGTCTTAAAAAGAACAAGAAAAAATCATCCACATGGAAACTTGACCGACCATGTGTTGCCAAGCCTTTCAGCTGTAGTGTCAAAAGTGAATCTGACTACCAACAATAAGGATTGGTGGGTAGAAACTGGGGCTACTCGGCACATCTACTTTGAGAAATTATTATTTTCTGAATACCAAAAACTAGAGCAAGATGAATAACTATTCATGGGAAACTCAGTCGTCTCCAAGGTTGAAGGAAAAGGCAAGGCCATCCTGAAGTGGACGTCTGGAAAAGAGCTTACTCTGAACGATGTGCTACATGTTCCAGATATCCGCAAGAATCTGATTTCTGAATCAATACTTAGTAAGAAAGGATTTAGAATGGTTTTTAAATCAGATAAATTTGTACTTACTAAGGGTGGGATGTATGTGGGAAAGGGTTATCTTGTTGATGGACTTTTTAAAGCCAATGTTGCAGTGGTGGATAAAAAGTCTGTGTATTTGTACCCGAAACTTATAAATAAAGGAAAATTTTCTGTTTATTTGCTTGAGTCTCCTACTTTATGGCATACTAGATTAGGGCATGTAAATTACAAGTCATTAAAAAACTTGTCTAATCTAGGATATATTTCTAAACTCAACTTGGAAGAAATTCGCAAATATGAGATTTGTGTTGAGGCCAAATTAGCGAAAAATTCATTTCACTCAATTGATCGAAATATAGAACCCAACAGTACCTTTAATGTTCGACCATATCCTACAGTAACTCAGAGAACTTACCGTATGGCAATGCTGACGTGGCGGGTCTCTCCAATCTATCTCTAGGCATCTCTTATTCTAAAAATACGGGTCCAAACTTTTTCCAGAGGTATCTTCTTCTCATCAGTCTCAGTCATCTCTCTTTCTTCTCTAAGATTAGATAATGACTTGAGCGTCGGAGGGCCATCGCCGGGCCAAATCGGATGACGCGAACCCTTGATTGTTTTACAGGACTATTAGATTCTCTAAAACTTCCAAGACCTCTCTCCATGAATTAGAGCCTCATCATTTTCCATCGAAGGCAGTCCACCATTTTATTGCTGGTTTCAAGAGTCATATAAAGTAGTGCACTCATTGCCTGTTGCTTGGCTACTTAATCCTATAAGGTATTTTTTTCCTTCAAGAGTGGCTGCCCTGCTTAATCAAATGAGTTTAAATACTACTGTGTGGAAGAAACACAAGTCCTAGTTCTCCCAATTAACCTTTTAGGCTTCATGATTGCAAGGCCCTTTCTTTCACATAAAGCTCTCCTTATAAGATGGTTGACATTTGATTAGTGGTTGATAATGATGGCTACTTCTAGTCACAAGTAGAAGGGTCAGAGTTATCCACCTTATTACTCAAAAAATAAAAATGTTGAGAAAAGAAGGGGGAACCCAAGAATGATGATTTCGATTGGGACAATCTCTTTCTTCCATTTTATGCAAACTAGGAGAAGGTGGTTCTATTTGTGCTAATACAAGAAAGAGCACACAAACCAACCATAGTCATGATCAATATATCAAGCACGCTCCATGTTGAAATCTTCAGCTTGTCCAAGTTTTCTAGGGGGTGAGAATGGGCGTCGGGCCGGGCCGGGATGAGTCAAAGTTGACTCAAACTGAAATGGACAGGCTTTGAGCAAGAGCGGCTCAATTTTTAGAGAGACCTTAGGCGAAAATTTCAAATGGCCCTTTTTAAAATATACTTTAAAAAAGTAATTAATATTAACTAATATTTTATTTAATCAATATTTTATTGAAAAATAATTCTTCTAGTTTTTTAGATGCAAATTTTTAATCAAGTTTTTGTATTCAAGTTTGTTAACGTATTTTTTTTCTATAGAGTAGTTGCAGGCCCTGTCGTCAGTCTGAGGCCTGGGTGACGGAGGCGGTGAAGAACAAGGCTGCACAGAGAGAGAGTTTTAATTTTGAAAAATTTTCTAATTATAATTAAATAGTTAGGGAGAGTGAAAAAGACAGTTGAGGAAGTGGAAGAGACTCCTCTTTAATTATAATTAAATAGTTATAGGGAGTGAAGGATATTAGCTTAGGAAAGTGGAAGAGACTCATGCTGACAGGATTCGAATTCACGCAGGCAAAGCCCACACAATTTCTAGTCATGTTCGATAACCACTCCGGCACGCCCAGTTTGTTGGCTCAGAGGCCTTCCACTCTAGTTTTGATGATGATTAACTCATGTAGTTATGTTTACTAATAATCTTGTGATGTTTAGTTTCAGATTCTTAACCAAGATATTAGTAGGTGATTAGCTTCAACAAAGATATTTTGGAAGCTTCTCACATGATGATTCAAGAGCCCGAGTGACAAAGTCATACCTAGCACTCATTGGAGTCAAGCTCAGTGGATCACGGTTTGGATCGAGTCGACTTGAAGACGGAGTTCGTCAAGAAGACTTCGGTACCTTAGTTTAGTTTTTGTATTTAGATCCATTTGTAAAGACTAGATAGTGTGATATGCTCAAGTTCACAACACACACACGTTTCATGTTTTGATATTGGTTTTTCGGTTTTAGTTTAACCGATCTTGGTTTTCATGAATAGATATTATCAATACAAGTTTACATTGTTTAAATGTATATTAGATATGTTCTACATACATGTATGCTTCATATCTTAAACAAACTTATTTTGATATGCCTATTCATGTGTTTGATGTTTTGGTATTTTAAACAAAACATATTTTTGGAATTAAAGTCAAAAACAATGATATATATATATATATATATATATATATATATATATATATATATATATATGTTTCATGTATATTGGATTATATCCATATGCAACATGCTTAAAAGTTGTTTAGATATCATGTTTTTGTATTTGGATGAGTTTTGAAAAAATCGGATTTCCATTTGAAAAATCCAAGTTTGAAAAAATATGGATTTTGGTTTTTGGCAAAATTTTCTTAACACAAAAATAGTTCAAAAAGTTTGAAATTTGTGTTGAAAATTTTCACACAAGTTTGTATATCAATGTATTACGCTAAAACTATTTTTTTGGATTTTTAGAGAATTTATGGGATTTTTTTAGGAATTAAAAAATCAAGTTTTTCAGTCCCTAAATAGTTTCTGCCAGGCTCTGGCGGTCGACCGGACCCAGAGTCGATCGACCGGACCGATCGACCGACGTGCACAAAAACGTGCACGCAGCCTTCCCTTTGGGCCGGTCGACCGAACGGTCGACCGACTGAAAGCAACCCACTCTCGG
The DNA here is from genome assembly GCA_038442645.1 of Agave tequilana. Classification (NCBI taxonomy): domain Eukaryota; kingdom Viridiplantae; phylum Streptophyta; class Magnoliopsida; order Asparagales; family Asparagaceae; genus Agave; species Agave tequilana. The sequence continues at coordinate 106,115 of JAVJIF010030075.1, read as the reverse complement.
GTTGCTCCGCTCGACCGGGCGGTCGATCGGCCAGAGAGCCGTTGCTCTCTGATTCAGGACCCGGTCGACCTCGGTCGACCGGTAGTTGGCAACGGTCAAAATTTAACCGTTGGCCGGTCGACCGGCCGATCGACTGGATGGTCAATTCTAACCATAATTGGCTGCAACGGCTAGTTTTTGTTTAAGGGTTATATAACCCCCATTTGAGCCCAGATTTGGTCAAGACTTTTATGAAGAAAAATTCTCCTATCTACAATGTTTTATACAAGATTTCAAAAGAGTTTTTAGAGCTAAAAAGATTTGATCTTTGATTTGTTTTAAAAAGGGTTGAAAAATCATTTGAAAAGAATATTCTTTGGGAATTAGTTTGATTTTCATTTTCAATTCTATCTAGAGTTTTTCCCTAGAGTTTTTCTTTGAGTTCTTGATTTCTAAACTCTTGGTTTTCCACACTTGAGCTATATCATTCTATCCTATCTATTTAGGATCTTTTATTTGTGAGAAAAATTTGTTTGTGGCTGTGGAAACCACCAAGTGTTGTACCCTCCTTATTTGTTGTATCCCTCTTGGGTAGAGGTTGATTTGGAGTGGTGGTTAGCTCCCTCTTTGGTAGAGGTTGAGGTTGTGGTTTGCTCCCTCTAGTGAGAGGTGGAATTGGTGTTGGATTTGTATCCCTCTTTGTGAATAGGTGGATTGTGGTTGTTTGGCTAAGGGCATACCCTCTTGTGTGAGGTGGTGATTGTGTTGCCTCTTGTGAGAGGTTGTATTGGTTGAGAGAGGAGTTGGATACTCCTGGTTATTGTATTGCCCCAAAATCCTCGGTGGAGGTTCCCTGTGTGGGAGTCCTGGGTGGACAAGTTAGTGGATTGGAAATCTTTCTCGGTGAAGGCGGGGACGTAGAGCTGGGTGCTCGAACCTCGAAACAAACATTGTTGTTTGCGTTTAATTCTTTTACTCTTACTCTCTCTATTACTTTGTGCATTGATTCATATTGCCATATCATATACATGCTTGTGTGTTTGTGTGCCTCACTTGTGCTTAACCACGAGAGCTTCATATAGCGTCTCAACTCATATTCAGAGGAATCAAGAGGAGTTAGTCCAGAACCCTTCACCGGGAATTCGGCTACACTCGTTGGTTGCACTAAGTGTAGTTATATTTAGTTTTAATTTTCGCATTTAGTTCATTAGATTAGCGGTACACCTATTCACCCCCTCTAGGTGTACTTTCAATTGGTATCAGAGCCTACGCTCCTGATATTTGGTTTAACCACCTAGGAGTGTGATCTTGACTAGCTAATCTATCATTTATTTTTGCACATATATATTGTTTACACACACCCATGGAGTGCTTGTCACCTCCCATGTTTGATGTCTCCAACATTAACATGAGAAAATTTAGGATGTCCATGTACTTGATAACCCTAGGCTTGCATGTTTTCCTTGCCGCTACTAAGAAATCCTATCTTTGTAATAGCAAGCATATAGAGGCCAATGCATAAGCCCTTGAGGCACTTAGAAGCACGCTAAACAAAGAATATCTTATGATTGTTTCTAACTGTGATTCCGCCTTTACAGTGTGGAACATGTTGACCTCCTCCGAGCTTCAAATGCCCAATATACTGGAGAAGGAATCTAGTGGAGAATTCAAGTAACAATGCTACATGGTCCAAGGGAATGACTCCCTTGATGTATACTCGAAAACTCAATTAGATAGTAATGATGCTATTCTTCATGTGATGATTATGTGGATCCAAATACTTTAAATGAAGAACTATCTATTGTATGTGAAAAATTGTTGAAAAAATATTATCTTTTGAAAAAGAAGAGTTTTGAACTTAATAAAGAAAATAAGGATTTATGTTCAAAACTAGATTTGTTTTTGCAAGAGAAGGAAGAGATTTCTAGTGAACGTGACTCACTTAAATCTCAACTAGACCTTGCCCTAAAGGAAAATGAATTTTTGAAATTTAAAAATGATTGTAATGAAGTTTTAAAAAAAATAAAGCTATAACTTCAAAACTTGATTTTGTTGTAAAAGAGAATGATTCTTTGAAAATAAAAATTGCTTCAATTTCAAAGGATTTAGAAGTTTGTTTAAAGAAAAATATTTATTTACAAAATGATATAGATACGCATGTTTGCCATGCTAGGGTAGTTTCACCTAGCTCACCTATTGCATGCTCCACTTTATCTTCAAGTATTAAAAATGATATAAATGTTTTGAAGAAAAGTGTTGATTGTTTGGACTCCACTTTGAGCCATTGTGTTTTGAACCACTCACGGTTGGAATCTATGTTTTGAAAGAAACAAGTTCCATCTTTGCATGCACACCCTCCACGGCATACACATGCTTCGCACGTTCATGCACATCACACTTTGTATGGTGTACACTTGTACACATTGTGGACGTAAGGGCCACCTTACTAAATTTTATTTTGATAAGATACATGATGTAAATTTAGCAAATAAGTTTGTTTGGGTTAGGAAAGGATCTAACCCCCATGGATCCAAAAGAGTATGGGTAGCAAAGATCACCCCTATTGTATTTGATGTAGGTGTGGGCTCTCGCATGACGTGAGAGTGGCGGTACCTTGAGGTGGATGCGTTCCGAGCTTAAAGAGAACAATTTGGATGCACCACTTTCAAGGAAGTTGGTGGGAGGACCACCTTGTTTTGGAGAAATGGAGGGTTGCCTCTTCAGTTTTGGTAACGATCTCCAACTCCCATTTATTGTTTACATGCTTTTCATATCATCATTTTTAGCATGTTTTGATGTTTCATGATTAGTATGTTATATGCCATGAGATTTAGATTAGTGATATACATGTTTAGTTATTTGAGACACCCATGTTTATATGGATTTATATTTAGTGTTCTCGCTTTGTATTAACTAATGTGTATGTCCTAGATCTAATGCATGTGCATATATATATTGATCATATGAGTTTTTGTTTTGATGCTTCATGATTTGAATATATGTTTAAATGTTAGTTTTCATTAAGACTTAGATTTATACTTGTACAACTAGTAAGCCACAAATAGATTATTACATGTTTGTGCTTAAATGCTCATTTGTACTTATTAGATGTACTAGTATAGCTTAGTTTTGATGATTCATGCATTTAACTTGTATTCCCATTTTATACATATTTTTCATGTTTATATGTATAACTTCATGTATATGTCTATTTTGTCTAAACTATTCTCTATACATATACATCCTTTGAGCCACTTGCCTTCATGCATATACTTTTGTGGACTCGTTATGTTTTGGATATGTATGTATTCTTTAGTTTGTACATGACTTACATATGCCTTGAAGATTAAATCGTTTTTGATGATTTTCATGTTTTAAGGAATTTTCATAATTGAGCTTAATTGAATATTTTCATGATTATGTGTTTCACATAACACTTGTACACTCACATTTTTTTTTGTTTACTCATGATTTATTTTCATGAGACTATGATATGGGCTTTATAGATTTTGAGTGTTTGGTGATCATGTGATTTACATTGTTTTCATGGAATATAATTTTGTTTTATTCCTTACTTGAAGGATTTCGTACTAATTTACAAATTTTTCTTTTAACTAGTTCGTATGCTTCTCATGGTAGAGTTTTCAAACATACTATATTTTTAAACCTATTTTTGAAAACTCTATCCATTAGCGGGCGGTTGGTTGGGCGACCATGCCTTATATGCTTAATATTGAAAATCATTTTAAACATGTGCATGAAATTGGTGGAAAAGTAATATGAGTTATATACTTGATCTTATTGTGTTTTCAATTAGTATCATTGGATCTTTTCAATTGATATCATTATTGACATTCTATTTGTATACTCATATGTGTTTAGTTTTTATATATGTATGCTTTCATTTTAAATAGTATCAATTTCGATTGGTATTTAATTTTTCATACATATATATGCTTTATTTGTGCTTACTATATCTCTATATCTTTGAGCACAAATTTTAGTTATGCTAAGCTGATCTCTTTAATGACTATTTTATTTCAATTGACTATGTTTCAATTGGTATCATATACAAGCTTATGCATTATTTTATTTGGTATTTCATAAAGGGGAGAAAATTCATGTATCTACTTTTGATTGGTATTTCACCTTTCAATTGGTTTTGGTTTCTACTCCCACACTTTATGGTAAAAGAAAAAGGATATTGATTATTTTTTGGTATCATGTGCTTTTAATGAAAAATTACTTTCAATTGGTATTGTACTAATCTTTTCAAATTGGTATCAAGCATACCTACAAGTTTTACTTTCAATTAATGAGTTTTATTGATATCAAAATGTTTGATTGAATTGATCAAAATGATTTATTTACTTACAATTGGTATTTAGTTGGTATTTATTTACAATTGGTATCAATTAGTATTTAAATCTATATTTGTTTTATATACCACATTGTGTACTTTCAATTATGTACTTTCAATTGGTATATTTCATTGATATCATGATGCACTCAATTGATATATTTTTCTTTCAATTGGTATCAAGAAAGTTTTATTTTTGATTTTACCCTTTTGTTGATGATTGACAAAAAGGGGGAGAAAGATTTAGAGTTTATATATGCATATTTGTGTTTTTTGCATATATTGAGTTTATGAGAAAAATATGATTTTGAGAGTTTAAACAAAAAGGAAAGAAAGTTTTAAAACATATGTTTGATTCATGCATATTTATGCATATTCATGTTTAGTATTCATTGTATATATTTATTTTTATTGCTATGCATGAGTTAAGAGGGAGCTTCTTTGAAGCTTAACTTTAATCCATGCATATATAACTCCATGAGTTTTGTCATCATCAAAAAGGGAGAGATTGTTGGCCCAGAGGCCTTCCATTCTAGTTTTGATGATGATTAACTCATGTAGTTATGTTTACTAATAATTTTTTGATGTTTAGTTTCAGATTCTTAACCAAGATATTAGGTGATTAGCTTCAACAAAGATGTTTTGGAAGCTTCTCACATGGTGATTCAAGAGCCCGAGCGACAAAGTCATACCTAGCACTCATTGGAGTCAAGCTCGGTGGATCACGGTTTGGATCGAGTCGACTTGAAGATGGAGTTCGTCAAGAAGACTTCGGTACCTTAGTTTAGTTTTTGTGTTTAGATCCATTAGTAAAGACTAGATAATGTGATATGCTCAAGTTCACAACACACACACGTTTCATGTTTTGATATTGGTTTTTCGGTTTGGCTTAACCGATCATGGTTTTCATGAATAGATAGTATCAATATAAATTTACATTGTTTAAATGTATATTAGATATGTTTTATATACGTGTATACTTCATATCTTAAACAAACTTATTTTGATATGCCTATGCATGTGTTTGATGTTTTGGTAATTTAAACAAAACATATTTTTAGAATTAAAGTCAAAAACAATGATATATATATTTTTCATTTATATTGGATTATATCCATATGCAACATGCTTAAAAGTTGTTTAAATATCATGTTTTTGTATTTAGATGAGTTTTGGAAAAATCGGATTTCCATTTGAAAAATCCAAGTTTGGAAAAATACGGATTTTAGTTTTCGGCAAAATTTCCTTAACATAAAAATGGTTCAAAAAGTTTGAAATTTGTGTTGAAAATTTTCACACAAGTTTGTATATCAATGTATTATGCTAAAACTATTTTTGTGAATTTTTAGAGAATTTATGGGATTTTTTAGGAATTAAAAAAATCAAGTTTTTCAGTCCCTAAATAGTTTCTGCCAGGCTCTGGCGGTCGACCGGACCCAGAGTCGGTCGACCGGATCAGTCGACCGACGTGCACAAAAACGTGCACGCAGCCTGTCCTTTGGGTCGGTCGACCGACTGAAAGCAACCCACTCTCGGGTTGCTCCAGTCGACCGGGCGGTCGACCGGCCAGAGAGTTGTTGCTCTCTGGTTCTGGGCCCGGTCGACCGGGCGGTCGACCGGTAGTTGGCAACGGTCAAAATTCGACCGTTGGCCGGTCGACCGGATGGTCAATTCTGACCATAATTGACTGCAAGGGCTAGTTTTTGTTGAAGGGTTATATAAACCCCATTTGAGCCCAGATTTGGTCAAGACTTTTAAGAAGAAAAATTCTCCCATTTACAAGTATTTTATACAAGATTTCAAAAGAGTTTTTAGAGCTAAAAAGATTTGATCTTTGCTTTGTTTTAAAAAGGGTTGGAAAATCATTTGAAAAGAAAATTCTTTGGGAATTAGTTTAATTTTCATTTTCAATTCTATCTAGAGTTTTTCTTTGAGTTCTTGATTTTCAAACTCTTGATTTTTCACACTTGAGCTATATCATTCTATCCTATCTATTTAGGATCTTTTATTTGTGAGAAAAATTTGTTTGTGGTTGTGAAAACCACCAAGTGTTGTACCCTCCTTATTTGTTGTATCCCTCTTGGGTAGAGGTTGATTTGGAGTGGTGGTTAGCTCCCTCTTTGGTAGAGGTTGAGGTTGTGGTTGCTCCCTCTAGTGAGAGGTGGAGTTGGTGTTGGATTTGTATCCCTCTTTGTGAAGAGGTGGATTGTGGTTGTTTAGCTAAGGGCCTACCCCTCTTGTGTGAGGTGGTGATTGTGTTGCCTCTTGTGAGAGGTTGTATTAGTTGAGAGAGGAGTTGGGTACTCCTGGTTATTGTATTGCCCCAAAATCCTCGGTGAAGGTTCCCTGTGTGGGAGTCCTGGGTGGACAAGTTAGTGGATTGGAAATCCTTCTCGGTGAAGGCGGGGACGTAGAGCTGGGTGCTCGAACCACAAAACAAATCTTGTTGTTTGCGTTTAATCCATTGACTCTTACTCTCTCTATTACTTTGTGCATTGATTCATATTGTCATATCATATACATGCGTGTGTATTTGTGTGCCTCACTTGTGCTTAACCACGAGAGCTTCATATAGCGCTCCAACTCTTATTCAGAGGAATCAAGAGGAGTTAGTCCAGAGCCCTTCACCGGGGATTCGGCTACACTCGTTGGTTACACTAAGTGTAATTACATTTAGTTTTAATTTTCGCATTTAGTTCATTAGATTAGCGGTACACCTATTCACCCCCCTCTAGGTGTACTTTCACAGTTGAACGAATAAAAAACAATTTTTATATTTATATTTCTTATTTTAGTTAAATACTAATTTACACTATAATTTTGGAGGCCCCATTATATTTGGGGCCCTAGGCAACTGCCTTATTCGCCTAGAGGTTGAGCCGCCCCTGGCTTTGAGCTAGCATGGGCATGTATTGGCCTACTCAAATATTGCCCATTCCAGTTTGATCCAGCCCACGGGCTTTTGGGCTAGCACGTTCACTATTACAGTAAAAAAAAAAAGAGAGAACAAAACCCAGAAAAAAGAGAACAGAGAACAGCACATTCACTATTAAATTACAATGAAATCTAATTTTATTTTGATCCTCCCACCTCATGTTCATCTAATCCACTAAAGTTACCTTAAAAAAAATAAACACCAAACTAATCACAAATCTTAATCTTTTACCAAACAAGATATTTTTGGTTGTGTTGAGCCAACCAAGTCAAAAACAAACAATCTAATTTTATGTGGATCCATATTTTTCCTCTTGAGAGGATACACTGATACAGAAACAGAGCATTCCAACTGCAAAAGTACAGGAACCATTAGATTCAAGAAACAAAGCAATAAACAAGGGCTGGTACCAATATGCAACAAACATCAATCTTTCAAATATCTAAACTAGTATCCATCAACAAAGGCATATGTTGTATTTTCCCTTAACTATGGGGTTGAACCTTTTTGTACGTTCAATGGCTGATGCTTCCATCTGGAGTTCATTTTCTCTACAAATGTTTTAACCAGCTCAGCAGTTCGCTTCTCTCTCATTTTTTTTTGTGCCACTGCACAGAAGGAAAGAAACAAAACAAGGAAGGAATGTCAACCAACATAAAGCATTATAGTGTAACAAAATTAGGCAGATTTGGATAATTATTAAACGATGAATCTGATAAATGTTAACAATCATATACATGAAACATAAGTGGCTTCCATAAAAAAACCTTGTAATTTCACACTAAGATGAAAACGAAGCGCAATATATATCAAAAAATCATTTGCAAACTATTCAATAGTAATAGAGATAGAAAAATATAATTCGATAAAGAGAATGACAAGAAAATAAGAATTACATTACCAAATTTTCTCGAAATTCATTCAGCTAAGCATTCATATACCAACACCTCATCCAAAATGCAAGTATTGGATGATGAAGAAGCTTCATTTTCATTTGCACAACATAAGAGTTAGTGATTTAACATTTATAAAAATATTTACTTAAACACAAAGTATTATATATGAAATTATGATATATAATAAGTATTTACCTATATAGTGTTGAATCTAATAATTATTCCAAATAAGATTACATATATGCAATAGTCTCACGCATAAACTAAAGTCTCTTTATCAAGATCAAAGGAAATGAGGGTTTAGCATACCTGATTCCATCATGAAAGAGATGTCGAAGGTTGCACGATCTCGAGGATGCTGGAGTTGAGGGAGGGAATTCTTCTCTCTAGCCATCAAGTTCTCTTCTTGATCGTTAGAAGAAATAAGAGGACTCCAAGAGAGAGATTAGGTCATTGTAGATAGTGGTGGAGAGGTAATCTTACTCATATATATATATATATATATATATATATATTATATATATATATATATATATATATATATATATATATATAGCATCAAGAAATTCTAATTCAACTCATCATAGATCTAAAATCTTGATTGATAACATGTGTAAATGAGTTCCACATCTTAATTTAAATACACTCATGGCTAAGTGCAATTGAAACGTGTCTAAACCCAAACCATTAGGCTTGATCAATTCTTTATTGGGTCCAACAACATAGGTTTATAGAGATTGGTGTATAAATCCAATTAGACTTGTGTAAGTCCAAATTAATTTAGAATCTAATCTAAATAACTCTAATATATAGTACTTATAGCAGACCGACGCCTGTATGCAAACCAATACTTCAATTGTATGTGGGCTCAATCGGCTGTGATACTGGTCCACGACTCTACCCTCGGTACTGAAAGCTAATTCAGATGAAATAGTAGACACCGGATTGCCAGAATATCTTGTTCTAGTTTTGAAAGTATAGGATAGTATGTTGCATTTGTCTTCCACCACTTTAAAATATTAAATTTTGTGTCTGACATCGGAGAAAGTAAGTTCTCTTTAAAATAACTACTAATATCATTCTTTTTTTCTTTTTTATGACATTTTGAGATCAGAATTTTCATACTTTAAATTAGCTCTGCTCTTACCCAAGCCACTATGATCTTCCACTTGCTCCCCGCCTTGATACATCAACCATACTCTATTTTTTTAGGGCTGCCCTCGAATATTGAACATAAACTCCATTTATAAAATATCAAAGTTCTTCAATCTTCTTCTTACTCACTCATTACCAAATACTTTATACTCAATGTAAGCTAATTTTGACCGAGGACCAAAGTAGATGCAACTGACAAAATGTTATTGCATGGATCCCAATATTTCTTGTTTCTTTCTCATTTTTAACATCACAGTCTTAACAATTTCACCACTATTGGCAGCTTCCTCTTTAACAAATCATGAATGGTCCAAAATTTTCTAAAATACAAATTGGATGTAAGATATTTGCTACCGGAAAACATTTCAGTCGTATCAACAAAAGTTTTCAAAAAATTTGCCATCAATTTTGCTTTCTCCAATCATCAAGAATCAGAACATCAAGTGCACTATAATGCTCTTCTGCACATTTAACTAATACATCCTAGTACTCCCATAAGAGTTCAGAAACAGTGAATAACAAAGCATCAAAGCACAGAGCAAAGAAAAAATGGCAGCGGAAAAGCAACAATCCAACATATGCAATTGAATTTTTTGCAAAGGCCTGACCCCAAACTGACGAAGGCCTCTATCAGAAATATGTATCTCTACAATCTGAAAACAAATCAATGGAACCTTGGCTCTCTAAATATGAGATCCATGCCGACAAATTGAAGATAAGGTCTGTAAGATCTCGTGAGGGTATGGTTCCCACACAATTGCAAAACGGTCTAAGATATCAAGCTCATCTTATAAAATTACAAGTTCTTTTGTGGAGTCCGATCTTAAGTCCTATCTACATTCCACCTGCACCGCACTATACGATTAAAACAAAAGACTAAATCAAGTAAATAGATCTGTATAAATTTAATATACTGAATTTTACTAGTATCCAAATAGTAGCTCACCATCCAGCTCAACGATCTCAAGTATGGAGGGTCGATCAATAGAGAGCCTCTCCCAACACTGTATCTGATAAAACAATGTGAGCAGCGTTAAATCAATTCATTCATATTACAGATACTATATAAGCATATTTTAATAGAATACTCGGAGTATTTGCAAAAATTCATTGTGTCCGCTAAATAGTGAAGTCTTCATCATAGAAACCAAGTAAAGATAAGGTAGTACATCACTACCCCATGACATAACACCGCAGACATCAAAGTCCTCCAACAGATGTAATCATCATAGATATACATTGTTCTTGGAGTAATCTGGGAATAATTGAGTACCGATCATGTGAAGGATATAAGCATGTACATGTTGCTCGGTAAGTGATGGAACTCTGGCCTTGGGAGGTCTAATTTTAGAACAGTCAAGAACCCAGTCCATGTTTTTCAATTTGAGCTTTTTTAAGTAAGTCCGGGCTTCTCAAGGTCATACTTTTAAAGAAGCATGAATTTCTAAGTCTGGTGTTGTCAAGACCAGACTTTTGTGAAAAATCTCCAGCAGCGCGGCACGCCCCACTGGCGAACAAGTCGACCGTTGGTCGACGTAGCGCCAACATGGCGCATCAGAGGTCGGTATTTGAAATTATTTTTGGGGTATTGATTCTTATAATTATTTTTAAAAATAAGATTAATTCAAAATTTTGTCCTAAAATAAACATTAAAAGAAGAGAAGAAACGTTAGCAGCAACTGAAACCAACGTCAGCCCCCCTCAAGGTCCCCAATTTCAGTGCTCAAATCTATTTCATCTATTTCAAGGGAACAAAGCTTCTTCCTTAAAAAACGATAAAAATTCTAAGCTTCATCACTGCTCGAGGGGGAGGGAGGTGGGGGCCTCGGAGTTAACTCTAATCGGATGAGGGTTTCAACAAGGGAGGTAAGGTCTACGGTGGTCTTTGACGAGGGGGTGAGGACGACATAGAGCGATGGGGCCGAGAGATTGGTGAGGACGAGAGAGAGTGGCGAGGGCCTCAGAGTCACTAGTTGTGCTGCGATTTGGGAAAGGGGGGGAGGGGGAGGGGCGCGCGCGCGAGAGAGAGAGAGAGAGAGAGAGAGAGAGAGAGAGATGGTTAAGAAAACGAGTTTCTAGTTCAAGTTGTCAATTGGGTGGGTTTTGGACTGATTGGGTGGGGGCGTGGACGGACTGTGGGTAGCGCTCATATTTGACCCGAAATATTTTGAGTTAAATGGACATGCCCAATTGGGCATATCGGTCATCTGCACAGAGCTCTAGTCCGGATCTTTCGAGCCAGCCCGACTGGGCCGCAAGCTAGCCTTGCCTATTCTCACCCCTAAAGTTATTACATAAATATCATGATTTTACAGCTGGCAAGAAATTCAAAATCACCCACCAAAACTTCGTCTCCAGACTCTGCTTCCTCAGCACAAAATATTCTTCTGCAGTAGTCATCAGAGAACTGTTACAGGGAAAAGATACATATAGGGCGTGTTTGGATGTAAGGAATCACAGTGAAGTGAGGAAGTGGGGAAGTATAATTGCTCATTTCTCTATCTATCCAAACACCGGAAAAGGAAAATAAGAAAACCCCCATTTCCCTTTTTCATCTCTCTTTTACACAACCATTTTCTCACTTCCAGAGTGCTACAGTTAATTTTGTGGTCATGTAAATCTCATTTATAATAAGTTATAGCATAAAACAGTTAATTTTTTGGTCAAGTAAATCTCACTTGCATTCTAATTACAATCTATTTTTTATTTTTCTTAATTAATTTTTATTTTAATATTATTTTGCGGTCAACTTTGTGGTCAACTTTTCCACTTCCACTTTTCATTACCATCCAAACACCGGAAACGACAAAACATTTTTCAAACCACACTTCCCAACAATCATCCAAACACCAGAAAACTTACTACTCATTTCCCTTTTTCCTAAAGGAAATAAATCTTACTTCCTCACTTCACACCAATTCCTTAAATCCAAACAGACCCTAATGCCTTTAAATCCAGAGTGTCCCTACACCAACTTCCACTCACCTCAGCAGATTTACCTTCTAGGAAAGTCTCCCCCCCCCCCCCCAACCCCCCCCCCCCCCCCCCCACCCACCCCAAAACTCTCAAACAAAAGGACAATTCAAAGAGCCAGAACAATAAATGCAATGCTCTCTCATCACCAACCGGGTCGAAACAGAGGCACCATAACCTTTTAACCAGTCACATGAACCAAATCAGAGGCAGGCAATCAATCATTCTGGTGCTATTTGCTCAAGAAAAGAAACAACTGCAACTATTCACATTGGTTAGAACCCAACCAAACCCCTAAACACCAAAGCTACACAAAATTTTGGATTTTAAGTTGAAAGGGATGAGCATCAGAAGCTATGTAGCTGGGTGAGCATGGCAACAAGTTCATCGCTGGATGGGCGATCGGCGGGCAGATCAGATAAGCAGACGAGTGCGATTCTTATTGCCATTAGCATCTCCTCTTCTTCCTTATCCAAGGCCTCGCGAGCCTCCCCTGATTGTTGCAAGTGCCTGAGCCAATGGCCTCCCCATCCCTGGTTTGGACTCACTTGAGAAGAATGGATCCAATGGGTCTCTCCCTGTCAGCAACATGCCTAGGATCACCCCAAAGCTGAACACATCGCTCTTGTCCGTGTATCTGGAAATATCAGGGCAACTCAATTAGGATTCATCCAGGAAAAAGAAGACCATCCAATATGATCGCCATCTAGAATAATGATGGCATATGCCAACCCTTTATAAATTGGACCAGAATTTCTGAGTGACAGAAATTCCAAGGCTGTACAAAGAATTAATCAAATGCTCATAACCTTGTCTTGAATTGATATCAACAATCTACAGGTCAGTATCATGTCGATGAGTGAGATATCAATCAGATCTATCTTATTGATCATGCAATGAAAGTTCATGAGAATAGACAACCCTCGGAATCGCTTCTATTTCATGGAGAGAATATTTGAAAGTTTGCGGAACGAAGTGACATATATCTCTGAGAAATGGTACAACTATGAAGTAAGGACCTAATTGAGAATCAATTCCAAAATCCAAATACTAGGTCAATCCCTATTTAGTTAAAACAATTAGAAATCTAGATTTTAAGCTAGACGAAACCCCTAAAATGTTTATAATTTGAAGAACCCCATTGCTTCCCATGGCCAAGGCTACCCCCCTGTACTTTGTTTCATCGGATGACCAGTTTTAGTCTAACCTCATCATCAAAACAAACTAATTTGGATTCAATCAATGATAATTAACTCGAAAACTATCAACTTGGAATATCGGAAAAATGCACCCAATCACCTATAGTTCTCCATGTAAAGGAATAAAGATGGGAAAAATATAGAAAGCACAGTAAATTAATGCTCCACAAAGTACAGGAGACCAAGACCTCCAGGGATAAAAGTTGCAGATTTAATTAACATAAAACATAATGTAGGCTGCAAACTAAGGTAGATTATTTAACATCCTAAACATGAATGGAGTTTGAATTCCTCGTGCATTCCTTCAACAATGAAATAGCTTCTAACTATTTCAAATTAACAGAATAAACAGATTTCAACAAGAACCGGTGCTTTACTTCGAGGTGTCTCTGTTGCAGATTAACACTAGTAAAATATAAAACTTTTACCTGCAACTCTGGAAGAACTCTGGAGCAGCATACATTCGCAACCCACTGCATCAACTACATCTGGAACCAGCCCCCCTAATCCACAATCCCCCAACCTCGGTTCAAATTCTTCATCCAACATCACATTTCCCGGCTTCAATCTGTATTGCAAGATTCGTGGGCTGCACTCAAAGTGCAAATATCTCAGCCCCTTCACAATGCCGACTGCAATCCGATGCCTCACCTCCCATCCAAGGCTCACTTGGCCAGTCCACACCCTCTTCATCATATCCTCCAAGCTCCCACCGGCAATGTAATCATACACCAAAAATAACCAGTCCTGCTCTCGAACATAAGCCCTCAAGTTCATCACATTCCAGTGCTTCACTCTAGAGCAATTCAAACTCTCTTTGCAATTTTCTATTTTCAGAACTCGATCTCATAGAATTGGGGTTCTGACTAGGAGAGGCTTTGGGGATGTTGAGTTCAAGGCGTTTCACTGCAACAATGACCTCATTGTCAAGGGATAACCTGAAGTAGTTCCCACTGGGGCTTGAAGGGAGCAATTGGGAGGATTGGTGCTGGTTTGAGATTGCGAGTTGGAGGGTTTTGGGGGAGATTTGAGTGGAGAAGCTGATTGGGCCTTTGAGAATCGGGGTGCGATTGGCGCGAAGAGGAGGAAGAGGCGAATGAAGAGGAGGCAGAGAATGGAGGCAAACAGGCCAGTGAGGGAGCCAAAGAGGACTCTGAGAAGGATTCGGCGAAGGTGGATTTGGGGCTTTGGAGCAATGGTGGAGGTTTTCGATTGAGTTGAAGGTGCTGGTGATTGAGAGGGGATTGGGTTTGAACGAAGAGACTGAGAAAATGAGAGTTTTGGGTTTTGGAAGAGGAAGAAGAAGAAAATGAGAGTTTTGGGTTTTGGAGGAGGAAGAAGAAAAAAAAGAGAAGGAAAGCCAGGGTTTTTCTAGGATTTTTGCTCTCCATTGTTGAAGAATGATTTGGGAAAATGAGAAGATGGTAGCCTAAAGCAAAGCAAGCAGAACCCAAGTTCTAATTTTCTATCATCTTCAAAATAGAAAGAGACATCTTGGTTCAAACAACACTAGGGTTTTTCTAGGGTTTCCCTTCTCCATGGAAGGGGAAAATGATTGTCTGGTGAATGGGCAGATTCCTAAAGCTAAAAGAAACAAATCCGAGATGGCTTTTTTGTTTGTTTCTTCTGCTTTTTGAGTTCTTACAAGATTGAAACAGAGAAAGGCATAATTAACAAAGGAATTAAACACAGAGCAACAAGCATTAAAGTTCAAACCAACACTAAAAACTGAAACTTTGAAGCTAAAAGGAGGGAACCCAAAATAGATTTTTTTTTTTTCCTCCTCCTACCAGTACAACCTTCACCAAAAACCAATCAGAACAAACCACAAGCTAAAAGAAGCAAACCCAAGTTGAGATTTTTTTTATCAAATGGAAGAGAAAAGAGCAAGAAATCTCAATAAATTTTGAAAATGTGTCATGAAAAATCAAATTTGTAGAAGCCCCCAAGAGCAGAAAATCTATGAAAATTTCACATTACCGTTTCAGATCTCAACCCTCCTCTTGAGTTGCTTCCTTATTTTTCTCTGCTTCCGAATCCACCTAGCAAAATAATTAAATGAAAATTTTGCATGAATTATGATCATAACAACATTAGGAGGAATTTGCATGAATTATGATCCCGCTTTTTTAACCTTTACCATTATTCTCTAATCTGATTACGAAATATGCTGAGAAAATCTCCTTCCATCACCCAACTGGGCCCCACTTGTCAATGACAGGTGTAATTGTGTGTGCTAGAGTATCCGGGTGCACACTCAGCTTTGCTCTTTTGTCCAAATTCTTTTCTTTTTTTTTTTTTAACCCTACATAATATGTGTGTGAGGCCCACACATATAACATATTATAAGAGAATCAATACACGTGTCAACGCATGATTGGCCCTCTTTTTGTATGTGTGTGGCTCACACACATGAACCGAACCCCATAACACGCCGCAGGCGCAGGCATTTTTAGCCAAGGAAAGATGCTCTAAAGTTTGAAAAGGCGAGAGGTTAATTTAATAAATGAACATAATTAATTAAAAAAAAGAATCCAAAAAAAAAAAAAAGACGTAAGCTTGGAATAAGTCCTCATGACGACGATGGGAGGATTACATGCATTTGCTTGATTTCTCAAACGAGATTGGAATGGACGGCCAGGATTGAGAATCATGGAATAAAAGGGGGCATGAGTATGCTTCATGTCAAAATTAGGCATATGCATAGACTTGGGTCTTCGGGAAGGGTATAGAGATGAGCTATTCTCATTCAAATTCAATGTTAGGTCATTCAAATTGAAAATTCATTCTGTTAGAGTTGATCTACATTGTCAAGAATGCTTAAAGACAAAAATTCAAGTATTATTGAATATTTTTTTGCTTATTCATCAAATAGGTCTAAAAAACAGCCAATATAATAAGTTGGTTAGTCTAACGGTGTAAAAATATTTAAAGCCTAATAAAAAATGGTGTGTGAGGGTTTTTAATTTTTAGATCATGATCAAATAGTCAGATAGAAAATTTGTATGTTTATAGTCATAGATCTAAGTAATATGTTATTTTTGGGCGTCTATTTTGTGCAAATTTGATGCACAGATAAAAAAAATACAAAATACTTAATTTTTTATTTTTATTACTTTAAATAATAGAGATCAACTTCAACAGAGTAGATCTTGTATTCAAAATGTTGTAACATTGAATTTGAGTGGGAAGAAGTCATGCGCAAATCCTTTCATAAGTAGCCGAGTCTCTTTGTATTAGCAATTTAAGAATCTAATGCTTGTAAGATAAGTGTTTTTTTTTTCTTCACTTGGATGAATTTGAGTGGAAGAGCAATTTGAGCTTTCATATACAAAGGGGTATCCAAATTAATGTTTCTCACCCTATGTGTCTCAATTGCATAATTTTTAATATAATTTTGAATTCCATCTTTTGTCCTCAAATGGAAGTAATCTGATCTTAAATTTAAGAGCTCTTTGATAGGATTTGGCACCACTAATTGATCACAAATTTTTGATGAAATTATTAACCAAATTCACAGCATTAATCTAGGCAAAATAAGAAGAACAACCAACTAAGAATAATCACCAAAAGAGTTCAAAATTTACATGAAAACCCTTACGATAAAATCACGAGGCAAGCAATAGCAAATATTAACTATGAGAATAAAACATTACCGTAACGATCTCAATTTTTAATCATTATTATCTTAATCAATGCAATAATCACCGAGATTTTTGACAATATCTCCTCTATAATATAAAATCTAACCTACTACATAATTTTACAATTTTGGCCTACATCAACCTACTTAATAATTCTTGAGAGTACATCTCTCAGTAATATATCAACATATACTTAAATTCACTTGTTGGCCCAAAGGCCTTCCACTCTAGTTTTAATGATGATCAACTCATGTAGTTATGTTTACTAATAATCTTGTGTTGTTTAAGTTTCAGATCATTAACCAAGATATTAGTTGGTGATTAGCTTCAACAAGGAGTTTAGAAGCTTTTCATGGTGAATCCAGGGCCAAAGCATCAAGATCACACCTTGCCTAGCTCATGGATCACGGAGTTTGGACCAAGTCAACTTGAAGATGAGATCATCAAGAAGACTTAGGTATCCATAGTTTAGTTAGTGTATTTAGATCCATTTGTAAAGTTTAGAATAGTTGATATGCTCAAGTGTACAAACACACACGTTTTATGTTTTGGATATGTGTTTTCATGAATAGTTTGATCAAAACAAGTTTTCATGATTTATATGTATAGTAGATGTTTTCTATTTATACATATATGCTTAAACTTTCAAGACAAACTTATTTTGACATTTCTATTCATGTTTGAAAAAATCAAAGTTTGATAAAATACTAGTGTTGGTTTTCGGTAAAAATGTTAAAATACAAAAATGATTTCATATGCTTGATATTTGAGTAGAAATGATTACAACATGTTTATATATCAATGCAACAGGGTAAAAATATTTTTGGGAATTTTTACAAGTGTTAAAAGATTTTTTTTAAATATTTTTAAACCAGTTTTCTGCCTTATACTGTGACTGTCAGGCCAGTCCGGTCGACTGAGGGGTCGACCGAACCATGTCACGGTCGACCGTGCGGTCGACCGACGTGCACAAGGCTGTGCACGTTTGGCAGCACAGTGGGCCGGTCGACCGGGCGGTCAACCGCTGAAGAGAGTTCTGCTCTCTGTTTGTTTGGGTCGACTGGGCGGTCGACCGGTAGCCTCAATGGGTCAAAATATACCGTTGGATGGTCGACCGCCAGGCCTGTCAGGCTGCCACATCAGCCTAACGGCTAGTTTTGTATTGGGGTTATATATACCTCATTGTTTGGAGTTTCTCTAAAAGATTTTGATGCCAAAATTTCCTGACTATTTCTAGTGTTTTAAAAGAGTTTTAAAAGAGTTTTAAGTGCAAAAAGATTCATCTTTATTGTTTTAAGTGTTTTGTTATTTTCAAAGAAAAATAGGATTTTGGGAATAGATTTCTTGTTCTTCATTTCTATATCAATTTGCTATTTTCCCAAGAGTTTTTCTTTGATCAAAACACTTAGTTTTTCCACACTTGAGCTATATCTTCTATCCTAAACTATTAGGATCTTTGTTTTGTGGAAAAAGAAAGAAAGAGAGAGTTTTGAGGTTGTTGTTGTAACCTCTAAGTTGTACACCCTTATTCTTGTTGTATCCCTCTTAGGTAGAGGTGATCGGGTGATTGGTTTACTCCCTCTAGTGAAAGGTGGAGATTTGGTTGTAAACCCTCTTCGGTAGAGGTGTTGGTTGTTGGCTTACCCCTCGGTTGTGAGGTGGTTGTTTGAGAGAGGAGTTAGGTACTCCTAGTGTTGTAACAAATCCTTCTCGGTGAAGGTTCCCTCGGTGGGAGTCCTCGGTGGACGTTGATAGTGGATTAGAAATCCTACACGGTGGTGTAGGCGGGGATGTAGAGCAAGGTGCTTGAACCTCGAAACATATCTTGGTCTTTGCGTTTGATCCACTTGTCTCTCTAACTCTCTCTCTCTTTACATTTGTGCAAAGCATCATACTTCATATCATATCATATTTGCTTGTGTTGAGCATAATTCATATTGCCATATCATATCTATTTGCTTGTGTTGCCTTGCATATATTCATATTGCCTATTCATCTTATATGCTTGGTTGTTTGTGTGTGCCTCACTTATACTCATCCAACAAGAGCTTCACATAGCACCTCAACCCATTTCAAGGGGAATCAAGAGGAGTTAGTCCAGAGCCCTTCACGGGGAATTCGGCTACACTTGTTGTATTGTATTAAGTGAGATTGCAAATTGTTTAGCTTCCGCATTTAGTGCACTTAGTTTGCATTTAGTTTCTTAGATTAGCACTTACACCTATTCACCCCCCCTCTAGGTGTTTTTTCAATTGGTATCAGAGCCAGTGCTCCTGATATTAGGCTTAACATGCTAGGAGTGAGATCCATTTGCTTGCTAATCTATTGTTTGCATTTGTTTGCTTGCACACTCATAGTTTACCATGGACTTCATGACCCCACCTAGCTTTGACCCTTCCAACATTGTTGTTTGGAAGTATAGGATGTCCATGTACCTAAAGACCCTAAGTTTGCATGTCTTTCTTGCCGCGATCAAGAAATGCTATCTTGGTAATGGTGATCATATAGGGGCTAATGCACAAGCCCTAGAGACCATTAGAAGCACATTGCCTAAAGATTATCTTTTGTGTGTTTCTAACTTTGATTCCGCCTTTGCAGTGTGGAACAAATTGACAACAATCACCACCTCCGAGCTTCAAGTACAAATCCAACCGGAGGAAGAATCTAGTGGAAATGAATCCGAGCCACAACAATGCTATATGGTCCAAGGGAATGACTCCCTTGAGGTACAATCGGAAACTCAACTAGATAGTGATGATTGTGCTAGTTCTTCTTCATGTAATAATTTTGATGCCCATGTTTTAAATGAAGAACTATCTTTTGTATGTGAAAAATTGATTGAAAAATATAAGATTTTGAAAAAGAAAGTCTAGAAATTGAAAAAGAAAATAAAAGTTTGCATTCTAGACTTGATTGTGTTTTGCAAGAGAAGGTTGAGGTCTATAATGAAAGGGATTCATTGAGATCTCAATTAGAACTTGCACTTAAAGAAAATGAGTTTTTAAAATCTAAAAATGATTGTCATGTTATTTTGAAGAAAAATGAAAACTTGTCTTCTAAAGTAGATTTTGTTTTAAAAGAGAATGTTGCCTTGAAAAACAAAATAATTTCTATTTCAAATGATCTAGATGTTTGCTTAAAGAAAAACATTGTTTTGCAAAATAAAATTGTTGCACATGTTTGCCATGCTAGTGTAACTTCTTCATCTAGTCTACCTATTGCATGTACCTCTTCTTCTACAATTAATGATGATATTTGTTTATTAAAGAAGAGAGTTGATTGTTTGGGCTCCACTATGAGCCAATGTGCCATGAATCATACACGCTTGGAATCCTTGGTTCGAAAGAAACAAGTTCCATCTATGCATGCACACCCTCCACGGCATACACATGCTTCTCACGGACACCATCACATGTATGCTCATGTGTACACTTGTACACATTGTGGTCGTAAGGTCCACCTTGCTAGATTTTGCTATGATAGATTACATACTTCAAATTTAGCAAATAAATATGTTTGGGTTAGAGAAGGTACTAACCCCCATGGACCCAATAAGAGATGGGTACCAAAGACCACCCCTCCTATTGTTTTTGATGTAGGTGTGGGCTCTCACATGACGTGAGAGTATTGGCACCTTGGAGTGGATGCGTTCCGGACTTCATGTGAATCTATTAGATGCATCACTTTCAAGGGATGTTTGGTGGAGAGAACCACCTTGGTTTGGAGAACAAGAGCGGTGCCCTCATTGGTTTTGGTATCGAATCTCTAACTCCTTATGTTTACATGTTTTCCATATTTATCTTTCATATCATGTTTTTGATGTTTTATAGCATGTTTCATTGTCTATGGATTAGTATGTAATTTTATTAGATCCTTGACATACATGTATAGTATTTGAGACACACATGCTTATATGAATCCATACTTAGTGTTCTCACTTTTTGTTTAAGCTATAATGTACATCATGAATCTAATACATGTGAATTTACATAGTAATCATGTTTTAGTTTTATCATGATGATTTTCATATGTGTTTTGATGCATCATGTGTTGAATATATGTTTAAGTGTTAGTTTTCATTAAGACTAGTTATATACTTGTACATATAGTGGGTCACAATATAATATATATATATATATATATATATGTTTGAGCTTGATTGCTTATTTGAACCCATTAGATGTGCTAGTATAGTCTAGTTTTGATGATTCGTACATTTTAAACTTGTATTCCCATTTTTGAATTTGTTTTATGATTTTTCATTTCATGTATATGTTTGTATTGCCAAACTTTTAGATATACATGTATACCCCTTGAGTCATTTGCCTTTCATGCAAATCTACATATGGACTCAATTGTGTTTAGGGATATGTATGTATAATTATTGTGTTGACAATTCATACATATACCTTGAAATGAAATGTGTTTTGATTAAGATTTAGTTTTTCTTGATTTTGTGTTTAATTGTTTAACTTCATGTATATGTCTATCTTATCCAAACTATTAGATATACATGTTTATCCTTTTTGAGCCACGTGCCTTAATGCATATATTTTGTGGACTTGTTAAGTTTTGGATATGTATGTATACTTTAGTTTGTATTAGACATACATATGCCTTGAAGATTAAATAGTTTAGATGATTTTTATGTTTTCATGTTTAAGGAATAATTGAGCTTAATGAAAAAATTTTATGATTATGATATTCACACTTTATTTGTACACTCACTTTTATTGCTTGCTCATGTTTTGTTTTCATGAGTCACATTTATGCCTAATTGAATTAGAGTGTTGATTATCTTGTGAATTTCATGTTTTATGAAAATTAATTTTGTTTTGTTCCTTGCTTGAAGGATTCCGTACTAGTTAACAAAATTTTTCATTTTAACTAGTTCGTATTCTTCGTTGAGATATGAGATATACACATGCTATTGTTGTCATCTCAATTGGTATCATTGAATACTTTCAATTGGTATCATTTTGATCCTTTTTGTATACTCATAATTGTTTATTGTGTATGTATATTTTCAATTGGTATCATCTATTGGTGATTGGTACTCATTCTATTTCATCCACATATACTTATTTTATTTGTGCCTACTATAATCCTATATCTTAAGCACAAATTTTGTTAATGCTTGAGTTTGAGCTTCAACTTTATTTCAATTATTTAGTTTTTCAATTGATATCTTATTCAAGCTTATTTTTTTTGCATAGGCTTGCTAAAATTAAAGTATGCATATGTTTTGTTTGTATTTCATAAAGGGGGAGAAAATTCGATCTTCATATTTCAATTGGTATTTGTATTTCCACTCCCTTACTTTATGATAGAAAATAGTCATTTCATTTGATATCATATACTTAAAAAGAAAAATACTATCTTTTGATATCAAGATGTTTTGTGTTTTAAATTGGTATCTCAAATTTTGTTTAAGGTAAAATACTCAAAAGTTTTGATTTGTATTTCCTATATGCAAGGAGAGCTTAACATCTCTCTTACATATAGATTCATGTTGAGTATATCATAAATTGAGGAGCTTGACAACTCTTCTTTATATGATATACGTGTGTAGGGGGAGCTTCACATCTCCTCTTATGCATTACATAATATGTGTTATGTGAATTGGGGCTTGTCATCCCTTCTCATATAATGCATATGTGTAGGGAAGCTAACTTAGCGTCTTCCTCTTCATGAATGTATATAGCATATAACATTTATTTTTTATTGGTATCTAGAGGCATATCATGTTTATAGTTGTTTGATCATACCCCTTATTGACCTTGTTTTTGTTTTAGATAAAAAGGGGGAGAATATTGTTTTTATTGTTTTATTTGACAAAAAGGGGAGGAAAGATTTGTACCCCTCATTGTATTTATTGTCTTGATTGTTTGCCCCTTTGTTGATGATTGACAAAAAGGGGGAGAAGAATTTGAGTTTATATGCATATTTTTGTATGCATAATTTATGTTCTTAATTTCAATTGGTATAAAAAGCATTATTTGGTTTGTAAAAAGAATCATTAGCTTTGTTTTATGTTAATGGGTATCTAGAGCATGTTTTGTTTTCGAACATTGCATTGGTATTTGCATTGGTATCTAGAGTTATGCATATCTATGCATTCATGTTTAAAAGCCATTCATTGCATATCTATTTTGTTTATTTGTGATGCATGAGTTAAGGGGGAGCTTCTTTGAAGCTTTACTTTAATCCATACATATATAACTCCATGAGTTTTGTCATCATCAAAAAGGGGAGATTGTTGGCCCAAAGGCCTTCCACTCTAGTTTTGATGATGATCAACTCATGTAGTTATGTTTACTAATAATCTTGTGTTGTTTAAGTTTCAGATTATTAACCAAGATATTAGTTGGTGATTAGCTTCAACAAGGAGTTTAGAAGCTTTTCATGGTGAATCCAGGGCCAAAGCATCAAGATCACACCTTGCCTAGCTCATGGATCATGGAGTTTGGACCAAGTCAACTTGAAGATGAAGATCATCAAGAAGACTTAGGTATCCATAGTTTAGTTAGTGTGTTTAGATCCATTTGTAAAGTTTAGAATAGTTGATATGCTCAAGTATACAAACACACACGTTTTATGTTTTGGATATGTGTTTTCATGAATAGTTTGATCAAAACAAGTTTTCATGATTTATATGTATAGTAGATGTTTTCTATTTATACATACATGCTTAAACTTTCAAGACAAACTTATTTTGACATTTCTATTCATGTTTGAAAAAATCAAAGTTTGATAAAATACTAGTGTTGGTTTTCGGTAAAAATGTTAAAATACAAAAATGATTTCATATGCTTGATATTTGAGTAGAAATGATTACAACATGTTTATATATCAATGCAACAGGGTAAAAATATTTTTGGGAATTTTTACAAGTGTTAAAAGATTTTTTTTAAATATTTTTAAACCAGTTTTCTGCCTTATACTGTGACTGTCAGGCCAGTCCGGTCGACTAAGGGGTCGACCGAACCATGTCACGGTCGACCGTGCGGTCGACCGACGTGCACAAGGCTGTGCACGTTTGGCAGCACAGTGGGCCGGTCGACCGGGCGGTCAACCGCTGAAGAGAGTTCTGCTCTCTGTTTGTTTGGGTCGACCGGGCGGTCGACCGGTAGCCTCAACGGGTCAAAATATGACCGTTGGACGGTCGACCGGCCGGTCGACCGCCAGGCCTGTCAGGCTGCCACATCAGCCTAACGGCTAGTTTTGTATTGGGGCTATATATACCTCATTGTTTGGAGTTTCTCTAAAAGATTTTGATGCCAAAATTTCCTGACTATTTCTAGTGTTTTAAAAGAGTTTTCAAAAGAGTTTTAAGTGCAAAAAGATTCATCTTTATTGTTTTAAGTGTTTTGTTATTTTCAAAGAAAAATAGGATTTTGGGAATAGATTTCTTGTTCTTCATTTCTATATCAATTTGCTATTTTCCCAAGAGTTTTTCTTTGATCAAAACACTTAGTTTTTCCACACTTGAGCTATATCTTCTATCCTAAACTATTAGGATCTTTGTTTTGTGGAAAAAGAAAGAAAGAGAGAGTTTTGAGGTTGTTGTTGTAACCTCTAAGTTGTACACCCTTATTCTTGTTGTATCCCTCTTAGGTAGATGTGATCGGGTGATTGGTTTACTCCCTCTAGTGAGAGGTGGAGATTTGGTTGTAAACCCTCTTCCGTAGAGGTGTTGGTTGTTGGTTTACCCCTCGGTTCTGAGGTGGTTGTTTGAGAGAGGAGTTAGGTACTCCTAGTGTTGTAACAAATCCTTCTCGGTGAAGGTTCCCTCGGTAGGAGTCCTCGGTGGACGTTGATAGTGGATTAGAAATCCTACACGGTGGTGTAGGCGGGGATGTAGAGCAAGGTGCTCGAACCTCAAAACATATCTTGGTCTTTGCGTTTGATCCACTTGTCTCTCTAACTCTCTCTCTTTACATTTGTGCAAAGCATCATACTTCATATCATATCATATTTACTTGTGTTGAGCATAATTCATATTGCCATATCATATCTATTTGCTTGTGTTGCCTTGCATATATTCATATTGCCTATTCATCTTATATGCTTGGTTGTTTGTGTGTGCCTCACTTATACTCATCCAACAAGAGCTTCACATAGCACCTCAACCCATTTCAAGGGGAATCAAGAGGAGTTAGTCCAGAGCCCTTCACGGGGAATTCGGCTACACTTGTTGTATTGTATTAAGTGAGATTGCAAATTGTTTAGCTTCCGCATTTAGTGCACTTAGTTTGTATTTAGTTTCTTAGATTAGCACTTACACCTATTCACCCCCCCTCTAGGTGTTTTTTCATCACTTACTACCAAAAAGATCAACATTCATAGAAACATTCAGGTGACATAATATATAGGACTGATCCTTTCTATCCATATTACCATCAGCTATACACGCACGCACACACACACACACACACACACATGTACAAAACATGAGTAAGTATATGACTTTACACACATGTAAAGAAATACTGAAAAGATTAACATGGATATTCGACAAAATATTCTTCAGTCTCTCCTCCTTACTCGCTCGTAGGGCCTCAAGCTGGACCACTACTTTTATCTCGACCTAAAAGAGGGTTCAATATAATGGGGTGAGCTCGATAGCTTAGTGAGTAAAGTTCAGATAAACTTATAATTTATCATGACATTCTATTATGTGATATGCAAAATACAAGGATAAACGTAATCATACATCTTAACTGTTTGGTGAATATAGATGTCTCAATTAGGCTATCAAATTAATTCAGGCCATTATTCAATATTTCTAGTGTATATTTATATGCACTGAATATCGTGATTTCCTTTATAAACCAGGTGAAGTAATACTATAATATCATGTCAGTAATTATCTTTATTCTTCTAGATATATTTATCACATAATAATCATGATTTTCAAAGTCCACAACAACATACACATAAAACATGTCAATACATGAATATGGTACATACACATTTACTCGTATGTCACACATGTACACCATTCGCATTTCTCTCCTTTGATGAATAGGTACCAAACATATATACATATACACCATTCACACTCTCTTTTCTTCGACGAATGGATATAACATATATACACACGTATACCATTCGCACTCCCCTTCCTTTGATGAATGGATGCAACACATTCAACAAGTCAAACCACTCTCACTCCCCTTCCTTCGACGAGTGGGTATAAATTTCTACTTCATCATTAACCTCCGCCAATAACTCCTCTAATTCATCATTCACATACACACATACAATTCTCATCCACATAGGTATAATTATATATATTTACACATACATACATCACCAATCAATCAACGAATAGAATAATATTGATTACTTGTCAAAAATTAGGCTTTCTGGGGATCCTTTGTGCTTCTGGGTCTGGTATTTCATTAGAGAGTTCATGTGTCCAATTTTTTTCGAGTTCTGTGTTAATTGCTCATAGCTCATTATCTCAAGCCACAATTAGTAATTAATAATACTTATATTCATTCTCAATCAAGATTTATATTCTAATTGATTTATATTCTAATTGTTATCAAAGTCCAGATTCAATAACTGGTACTTGATGTTGCGAATGGTAAGTGCACCAAACATTTACAAGTAATAAAGTAATGAAATAAGGTGTCGAACCCCAGAGAATTGTTATCTTATTAAGTACCAAAGATGTATTGACTCAAAACATTATTTGAAAGATGGATAAAGATAAAGAAGTAAATTAAACTAAAAAAATATTGATTTTTGATAGAAAAACACTAGGGCAATTAATTTCAGTAATTTAATAATTCGAATTAATAAGTTGATTATGCTAGTTACTACCACTACTCATATTAACAATCTAAAGCACCATATTTTAATTAGTATTCTCTCTCGAGCAACACTAATATTATCCTCTCGATGAGAATTTGCAATCTCTTAATCTAATAGATTTACAGGCTAAAAGATGCATTAAGTTTGGTGGTCTTTCTCTTATGATTTCACAACCTATGTTTCTTCTTGCGGCCTCAACATGTAAGGATGTAGTTCTATTCTTATGAAGCACTGCTTGATTAGCTCCTCTCGAACTCAAACCAGCTATTAATATAGTTGTGTACGTCAATTAATTACATGAGGAACAAAAATAAAAACTTAACATGATAAAAATATAACATGAAGAACAAAGTAGTAGAATAGAAACTAACACAATAACAATATTATCTTCATATGTATTACCTATGTCAATGCCCTAGCTATGGAGATTTAGTTTATGATAAGAAAGTTACAAAACAAAATAATAAACATAATCTTTATCTTCATATAGTAAATTAAAAGAGAAAGAGAAACGATTTGGGGATCACTTTGATTATTAATCGCCATTTCTCCTCTGATCTTCTTCTTCTAAAGCACTAGAATTTCTTCTCCAAAAGTCAAAATTTTATATAAAAAAGAGTATTTAAAAGAGAGAAAATAAAATCTAAATTGTAAAGCTTATTTTTATGATTCAATGATACAATTATAAGAGAATACAGCCATTTACATAGACCTCTGAGTCATATCTAATAGGAGATACAATAGAACTTCTAAACCAACTTTAGCTTGCAATAGGAATTGGATTCTAAACTAGATTGCAGCCACCTGGCGTTAAGTAGACAAACAATTGAACTGAAAAAAGTGGTCAACATAAGAATTATATCCCTTTCAATTATCATTTTGTAGCATCTTGAATCATCTGATTTGAACTTTTGTAGCGAAATTTATGATCGAAATACTGAGATGCGTTCAGTCTAAATCCAAATCTGAATCTAGTCTCTATTTAGAACAGTACTCGACTGCGTAGTCGACCAGGTCGGTTAGGCAGCAAACTTCTTCAAGTTTTGGTTCTCATCTTTTGGCAGTTACTTCTCTGTATCTTGTAGACTTTGTTGGCAAGTCTGTTTAGTCTCTGGAGTCTTCTCTTCTATGTAAATTCTGCTGCAATCTTCAATATATCATCCTTTTACCTCTTTTTAGTCTCTTTTCTCTAATTTATACTCTTAACCTAATTTCTGCAAAACATAAGAAAATATATCTATGCAGCAATAAGTGTGGCAAATAATAGGCATAAAAGTGGTATAAAACTTGTATATAAATCACACTCATCTCACCATGAGTGTACACATATTTATTATTATATCTCCATATTTATCTTGTAATAAACTCTTTTATTTAACTTATTTATTATTTAATAGTGTGCATGTGATGATTAATGGAGAAGGAGAGGAAAATCCTAAATCTGTCCCAATTAAATCGGATTTATTTGGATTTATTATCTTAACTTGAGAAAACAACGAAGATAATCTCAAATCTAGTGACTGAGAGATAATTATATCTATATATAATGGGATAACAAGATGAGGAGAGATCGTAGTAGAAAACGCTCAATCTCAGGAGCCAGGTCGTCGCGCATCTGTGACCATAGTCGCGTTTCCGCGGACAATGATATGTCTATTGGTGGAGCGATTTGACCACATCCTCAAGTCCGCTCTCCCCACTCTATTTCTTTTATAAATACTACACATCCCAGAGCAGAATGGGCACTGGAGAGCCAGGGAGCTAGGATTTTGTTTCTTGTTTAAATTAAAAAATTTTCTTTTTATTTTTAATGTAATTTTTTATTTATTTGCAAACTTAAATTAAAGAAGAAATTTATAAGAGAAAGAGAGAGAATTGTATTGAGCAGTGACATCTTGTAATCTTAATCTTTTTTTTAATTGTTTTTCAATTTAATCAAAGTTTACTTTTTTAATGTTGTTTTACTTCATGATTTAACTCCTTGGATTTTCTAGTTTTATTTTTCTCTTTGATTGTTTTACAAGTCATGTGAATCCATTAGCTTCGAAATAGCCTTATATGTGCAAGTGCCACCGATGGCTCATGATGATGGATTACATTTCTTTTTGTATCATTTCATGCTTAAACTAATTTTTTATGATGTAATGCGGTGGTGATCTAAATCCCCCCTTATGGACCATGCGGTGATCGCCTTCCAGTCAAGATCGGTGAGTTACTAGAGATCAAAGGGAAGGCAAGCTTCAAGAGGTAAGTACACTAGTTGGAACACTTAATAGAGGTAAGCCTTGAACTTTCTTGTTCTTTTAATTCCTTATTTTAAAAGTCACTTCAAGAATAATACTTTCTCCTTCTTTATTCTTTTGATTTTTCTTTAATCTAACTCAATTTCATTTTCTTTATCTTTTCAAAACTAAGAAGAAATTCTTAACCGATTTTAGTAACTTAAAGAGAATATTGAGACGCTTCTATCGCATTCCCTCCTTGTGGATCATGACCCGTATAGTCACTTCATAAAGCAATAGTATTGAGGAACCTTAATACAATATCTTTATCATTTCTAAACTCTATTTTTCTGTGCAGATTTATACCTTGATCACACCCCATGCCTATCTTTTGATAGTCCTCGAGCAAAATACTAATCTAAAAGAAAAACAAAACTAAAAATCCTAAAAATAAAAGAAAAATCCTAACTCATTTTTGTAGATATTATGGTTGCACTTAACACGTGCAACAAGCTATTCTCTAGATTACTCCTGGTGGACGAGAGTTGTCTCGTGAGGTTTTGCAGTGAATATACCCACAAAATTTGGTGAAAAGAATATAAAAAATTTAGAAAATAAGGATAACTGAAAAATAATAAAAGAGAAAAATGAACAAGAAAGAAAAAGAAAAATATTTTTGTTCAACAAGTATCACTAACAAATAAGATCAATAATTTTCACAGTAATCATTTTCAAGTTCAATCTCCTATCAAGAAATCTCTTCATCTTTTTCTTACAGACTTCAAACCTAATATATCCCACCATCCTTCCTTCGTTTTCTAATCCTATACATCTTTGTGAACGTGTGATAACTCTTAACTTAGGACTTTGATTCAAACTTTCATACTTAAATATATTTTCACAATATAGAAGTTTCAAAGTCCACTTCATTGCCCTTTAAGCACTCTCTTTATATACTCACACACACATATCCAATTCTCTATCGTGTAAATATCAAGACTTTTTTAGTCCAAGACACCTAACTAATTGATCAGTAGACTCTTTAATACATATAACTTTTTTTTTCTACTTTCATAACTATCTTTCGTGTAAATATCAAGGCTTCATGAGGTCAAAGTATCTAGCTAATAATAATTAAGATCATTTTTTAGTATTAAGTTATCCTGTTTATCTCAAATTTAAACCAATGTGTAAGTGTGCATAAGATGCATAATCACATAGACAAATTCTAAATGGCATTCAATTTCAGATTTTCATCTCTTTTCAAAGAATTGAGGAATTTATCAAATTGATATCCCTATCCAATTCAAACTATATGCTCATTAAATTATTTAAACACTAGATAAACTTACTGAAATTTAAAATTTTTTCATTTAGTAAAAGAAAAGAAAAAACTAGTAAAAAAAATAAAATCTAAAAGATTCCTAAAATGAAAAGAAAAATAAAAATTCTAACCTAAAAATATAATAAAATTAAAAGAAAAAGAAAAAAACTAGACCCCTCCACCATACCTAAACATTGGCATGTCCTCATGCAAAGCAATATGAATCAGCAACACATGTAAATCCAGAATAAATACCACCCCCAAAGACCAATAAAATGTTTTAATACAGTGAAAATCATGAACAAAATTCATCTATCAGAAACTGCCCATGTCCATAAAATAAACAACAAGTCATACACATTAAATAAGTGAAAAGAATTCACTTGAAAATATTTCAGATTTTGATTTTACAATATTCTGGCTATACAGCCGGTAAGTCGGTTGCGCGGTCGATCTCCAGGCTATGATGCTCCTCGAATTTGGATGACTGATTTTTTCATCAATTTTGTTCATCCTGCACCTCTGTTTCTAATTTGAAATATTAGTTCTGGACTGGGTCCTAAAAAGAAAAAGAAAAAGAAAACTAGTTTGTATACATATTTGTAATAACCTCTATTCATCGATTTCATCCACGAAAATGCTTCCCGCTTTCCCAATGCATTTTTTTTCACAGAAAATTTTGATGAACTCAATTTTTTTTGGTTAACTTCTCATTAAGTCTCTCCAATTTGCTTCTCATCTTCTTTAATTTTGGTCTACGTTCCTTTTGAGTTTGTCCTCTTTGAACATTTCAAGCATTGGATCATCCTAACATCTTCATCATGAGGTCAAGCATCATTAACCTGCAAAAAGACACATCCAATTTGATTAGATAAATACTTGAAATAATATAAACTTCATGATTCATCAAGTATAATATCCTCAAAAGAATTATCAATCGGTATCTCATCAAACTTATAAATTCTCAATTAAATTTCTTTCTTTCAGAAGGAACCTTAGACTTGAGCACAACTTCAGGATCTTCAAATCTTTCAGTGGACTCAAGATCAGGCTCTGGTTCAATAGGGTGTCAGTTGTCCAGCCGACTAACACGGGCTATTGTTGTTGAAATTTTGCAAGCAGGTTTCTACATCCTACTCCATCTGTTCAGTGGTGGTTGTTTTTTTTTATATCTTTATCTTCTGTACTGAGGAATCTAAGACAAGTTTCTTTTCATAATAATTAATCAACCACTTGAGATCCTCTACGATGCTTTCTTCGTCTTCCTCATTTACTTTGGCCTCTTCAAAAAATTCTTGTTGCTGCTCCAAGATGGTCGCCTCCTCTTTCTCTTTGAGATCTTTCTCAGTATTACATGAGGGCAAATTAACTATTTGCCTAACTTGTACTTTTATATTTCTGCGGGAGGCTTCTGGTGTTTGAAGATGGTCTCAGTCTCTGTTATAAAACTTCTGAGATTTTAGTTGAGTTGTTCAAGAGTTCTTCCAATCTGGACTTCTTTTCTTGAGGCTGAAAGTATTGTGTCTCTAAGCATGATTGTTGTAATTTCACAGAAGGGTTGGATGATTTTC
Source organism: Agave tequilana (assembly GCA_038442645.1). Lineage (NCBI taxonomy): Eukaryota > Viridiplantae > Streptophyta > Magnoliopsida > Asparagales > Asparagaceae > Agave > Agave tequilana. The sequence continues at coordinate 74,032 of JAVJIF010030075.1, read as the reverse complement.
TTGAACCGAATTGTAGATGTGTTGGTTGATAAAGTATGAATAATCGATGAGATCATGATATTCTCCACACCACGACTTATATGTGTTGACTCAAATCTTTGTGAGGACCATTAATAGTTGTAATCCATAGGCCTGAAATAAAATAAAAAGAAAAAAAATAAAGATAGATTAGAATTCAAAGTAAAACTAGAGTCAAACGGTATTGATATTAATTAAGATAAAAATCCCCGACAATGGGGTAAAAAACTTGATGTTATGAATGGCAAGTGAACCAATCATTTAAAAGTAATAAAGTAATGAAGTAAAGTATCAAACTATAACGGTCCCAAATCTAACTACATTCACTAAACCTTTAACAACAAAGCGGGATATGTAATAATTCATCAAATGATGGTTCAAATTTTCGGCGGCATTTCTTTTGGAACTTGCCACTCGAATGAATATAATATGCATAAATTAGGGCCTTCGAGGCTCACCTTCAATCTTAGCAACATTCACAATGTATATACATGTATCATCCAAGCAACAACCACACATTTAAAAATAGATAATCCTATCAATACAAGATAAAGTCTTGGCTTTTCATGATACCAACTCCAACATAGCATGCCCAACAAGAATACATACAACACTAATAAGATAGTTCATGAGGATCCATCAAGCTAAGCTTACATAATGCTCTCTTACACAAAAGATGCAAGTTACACTTCATGAGTTTTCATCACTTGATGTACTATTCTTAAAGATCATAAACACATGAACATATTTTTCCCTTCACTTATATACATAAAGGCTCCAAAATGTGTAGAAGAGCTAAAAGAAAAGACAAGCAAAATGTAGAAGAAAAGTTTATGATGCCATCGCTCCAACTCTTTTCATACAAATTCCACCCCATCTTACGCCGGTCTCTTACCCTTGCATTGAAATAATGATGTTAAGAAATAGAGTGAGATTGACAGCTTAGTGAGTAAACCATTATCTCTTAAAAATTCATGTATATGTGTTGTAAAAGTTTCAATAGATTTACTTGATAGGAAAACTTATACTTACTTATATGGTTATAAGTATTGTGGTAGTGGTTATGCCATGGTTTGCCATGTAGAAAAGCTTGGTTCTTACTCTTTATTCACCTTGATTTCGCCCCACACTATATTAGTAATAAAGATATCACACTTTATATTTATATATACATGTATCACCACCTATCAATATCGAACTGACACAAGTCTTATAATCATAAACCTAAATGCATGCATCAATTTGTAACTCTGCCTTCCCCTCCTACTGGCTCCCGCTAGCCTCTTCCGTCGATATATAATATATAAGAAATTTTTACACCGTCTTTCCCCTCCTACCGGTTCCCGTCAGCCCTTCCTTATATATATAAGTAGTTTCACATCGTCTTTCCCCTCCTAACGGCTTCCGTCGACCCCTTCCTTCTATACAAGTGTGAGCATATATATATATATATATATATATATATATATATATATATATATATATATATATATATATATATATATATATATATATATATATATATATATATATATATATATATATATATAAAGTGAATAATAAACATGGATAAATCATTCCCATATCTAGAATACATCAATGAAGATAATTTCACTTCCCAAAATTTCTAACATTCTATATGAGTAATAATACAAGCGCGTACTCTAATATACATACATACGATCCATACATTACTATGTATATATATACATAACCTTCTATAACACTATGCGGTGTACACAATTACACGGCACAAGTATCATCCTACTCTTCTTATCCATAACCAGTTCATAGTTTCAACTTTCACTTACATAATCCACTCCCTAGAAAATTAGGAATACATATTATTAGAATTTACTTAGGAATTCCTATTAATTAAAGCTTTAGAAGCATCATATACTAAGTGACCACACTTTAGTACCACGACATCCATAACATACGAAGCTATACACTAATATAAGCATTTACAATAAACCACACACTCAAATTTTCCTCTTAATAAAATTCACATAAAAAACAGCGAATAAATTTTCATAATTGAATCATGTTACCTACAAAAATAGTTATGAAATATTCTTATTTTACTCATCTCTACCCCAAGGGTTTTTAGGTTTACTCACCTCCTTCAAGAATTGAAAATGGTTAGATCTCACTCCTCTTGTATCCAAACAATCACCCTATACAAGTAAAACATGAGAGAAAATTTATATTGCTAACACCATCAAGAACATGAGGGTTACACACTATTTAATTGGATTTATTTTCTGAAAATTTCAGTCAGAAAATTACCTTCCTTGAGGGAGAATTTGAGCCCTAAAAGTTTAGTTCATGACTGAAGTTTACGACCCAAAGTTTGGATCTAGCCCAGCAAGAAACCCCCTCCTTCTTCTCCCTTAGTGCGCAAGTCCCTTTCCCTAGGCATGGCTAAGCTTGGTCATGGCCGACCTGGTCGCGGCCGTGCTGGGCGTGGCCGAGTTGGGTGTGGCTGCGCCTGGCAGCCATCCCCCTCTCTACAAATTTAGAGGAAAGAAGAAAAAGGGAAGGAAGGAAAAGAAGAAAGAAAGAGAGGAGAGATCTATGGGTTTTCTAAAGAAAGAAGGAGGGGTAAATCTCTAGGGTTTCAGACATGGAGTTTCTCTTTTTCTTTGGAAAAGAAGAGAAGATGAGAAATTTTTCTCATCCTAGCTTTGGTAACCTCAAACTAAGCTTATTACAAGTTTGTCATGGTTCTAATTTCCCTGAGTGTCCTACACTCTAATCAAAGGCATCATGGCCCTTAATCTACTCCTCTCATGCATACCTAACCCCTCCACTAACTATGAAATTTAAAAATATATATATATATGTGTTGGCCCAGAGGCCTTCCACTCTAGTTTTGATGATGATTAACTCATGTAGTTATGTTTACTAATAATCTTGAGATTTTAGTTTCAGATCATTAACCAAGATATTAGTTGGTGATTAGCTTCAACAAGGAGTTTTGAAGCCTTTCACATGGTGATTCCAGAGCCCGAGCATCAAGATCATACATAGCACTCGTTGGAGTCAAGCTCGGTGGATCACGTGTTGGATCGAGGCGACTTAGAGACGGAGTTCATCAAGAAGACTTAGGTATCCCAGTTTAGTTTGTGTTTTAGATCCATGTGTAAAGATTAGAATAGCGTGATATGCTCAAGTTCACAATACACACATGTTTCATGTTTTGGATTCAGTTTTTCGGTTTTTGGTTTAACCGATATTTGTTTTCATGAATAGTTAAGATCAAAACAAGTTTACATGGTTTTATGTATATTAGATGTGTTCTATATACATGCATGCTTCAACTATTTAGACAAACTTATTTTGATATGTCAATTCATGAGTTTTAGTGTTTTGGTATTTTAACAAAACATATTTTTGGAATTAAAAGACAAAAACTATGATATGTATATGTTTCATGTATATTGGACCTATGTCCATATGCAACATACCTAAATGTGTTTAAGTATCATGTTTTTGTATTTGAATGAGTTTTAAAAAAATCAGGATTTCCTATTGAAAATTCTAAGTTTGGAAAAATACAGGTTTTGGTTTTTGACAATATTTGTAAGACACAAAAATAGTTCAAAATGTTTGATATTTGTGTTGAAATTTTTATCACATGTTTGTATATCAATGAAACATGATAAAACTATTTTTGTGGAATTTTAGAAGATTTATGAGATTTATTCGAATATTTTTAACAAGTTTTTCTGACCTAGATTTCTGCCTGACAGGCTCTGGCGGTCGACCGACCGGTCGACCGGACCCCAGAGTCGGTCGACCGACGTGCCAAGCCTGTGCACGTTAGCCAGGCAATTGGGCCGGTCGACCGGACCAGAGAGCTCTGCTCTCTGTTTTTCTACGGTCGACCGACCGGTCGACCGCAGGTCTCCAACGGTCATATTTATGACCGTTGGCGGTCGACCGGACAATCAACCGCTAGCCGTCTCAGGCTGAGAATTCAGCCAAACGGCTAGTTTTGTATTGGGGCTATAAATACCCCATTGCTTTGAGTTTTTGGTTAAGATTTTAAGAGCTAAAATTTCTCTCTTTTCTTGGTGTTTAAAACAAGTTTTCAAAAGTGTTTAGAGCTTCAAAAGATCTATCTTTATATTGTTTTAGAGTTTTAGAAAAATCAAAAAAATAGAAATTTGGGAGATTTGTATTGTTCTTCATTTCTATCTTTTACAAAGAGTTTTCTCAAGTATTTTTCTTTGAGTTTTTGTTTTCCAAACTCTTGGTTTTCCACACTTGAGCTATCTTCTATCCTATTCTATTAGGATCATTTATTTGTGAGAAAAGATTGGTTTGTGGTTGAGATATACCACCTTATTGTAAACCCCTTTCTTTGTAGGTATCCCTCTTTGGTAGAGGTTGATTTGGATTGTGGGGTGCTCCCTCTTTGGTAGAGATTGAGGTTGTTGTGTACTCCCTCTTGGTGAGGTGGAGTTGGATTAGTTTGTATTCCTCTTTGGTAGAGGTGTATTGTGGTTGTTTGGCTAAGGGCCTACCCCTCTTGTGTGAGGTGGTGTTTGTATTGCCTCATTGGAGGTTGTATTGGTTGAGAGAGGAGTTCGGTACTCCTAGTGGATTGGAAATCCTTCTCGGTGAAGGCGGGGATGTAGAGCTCGGTGCTCGAACCTCGAAACACATCTTCTTGTTTGCGTTTGATCGATTGACTCTCAACCCTCTCTCTCTCTCTATTTATTTGTGCATAGCATCATTCATATCATTCATACCTTGTATGCTTGTGTTGTCCTTACATTGATTCATATTGTTATTCATTATATGCTTGGATTGATTGTGTGTGCCTCACTTGTGCCTAACCACGAGAGCTTCATATAGCACCTCAACTCTTATTCAGAGGAATCAAGAGGAGTTAGTTCAGAGCCCTTCACGGAAAATTCGGCTACACTCGTTGGTTGCACTAAGTGTAGTTGTAAATTAGTTTTAATTTCTGCATTTAGTTTGTAGATTAGCTTTATCACCTATTCACCCCCTCCCCCCCTCTAGGTGATTTCAATATATTGTATTTCTCTGAACTTTTAAAAAAGAAAATACTACAAGTATTATACCAATATATACTATAGTATTAGCAGTGTAGCCATGCCATGTACACAAAATCATGGTACTTTGTCAATATACATAACTCTAGAAAAAATCTTACTTATTAATTTCTCTAAGGAAGGTGAATGGCTAATTAATATACAAAGCTTACTAATTAATAATTATGAGTGTTAATTTGAGGTTATTAGGTACAGGATATTACAGTCTACCCCCCTTAAAGAAAGTTTCGTCCTCGAAAATTAGCATACCTTTTAAAAGTATGGATAAAATTTTCGCATCTTTTCTTTAGTTTTTCATGTCGCTTCTTCAAATTTTTGACTCCATAATACCTTCACCAATGGGATTGTTTTGTCCCTTAACTGCTTCATCTTGTGATCTAGGATTTGCACTGATTTTTCTTTATAAGATAGCTCTTCTTGAATTTGCAATAGGGATAACTAAGGATATGACTGGAATCTGGTATATACTTCCTTAGCTGAGATACATGAAACACATCATGAATCTTTTCAATCTCTGGGGGCAAGGCTAGTCGGTAAACCAGTGATCCGATCCTCTCCAATATTTCAAAGGGTCATGCATACCGAGAATTTAACCTTATGCTTCTGCTGATCCGCACTACTCCTTTCATGGGGGACACTTTCAGAAATACCACGTCTCCTATGGTGAATTCTAGAGGCCTAAGACACTTGTCTGCGTATGATTTTTGTCTGCTCTGGGTTGCCTTCATCCTCTTCCTTATTACCCTGATTTTCTCTGACATTTCTTGCACCAACTCAGGGCCCAACAATCCTCAGTCTCCAACTTCTTCCCAACAAATAGGGGACCTACACTTTCTACCATACAGAGCTTCAAACGGTGGCATTCTAATAGTCGATTGGTAGTTGTTGTTATACGCAAACCTACCAATAGTATATACTTCTCCCAGTTACCTTCAAAATCTAATACACATGCTCTCAGCATGTCTTCTAATATCTGTATAGTTCTCTCTGATTGTCCATCAGTCTGTGGGTGTGCCGCAGTACTTGGATGTAATTTGGTCCCCAAAGTCTTAGATAAACTCACCCAGAATCTTGATAGAAAGTGAGGATCCCTGTTTGATACAATTAATTCAAGTACTCCATGTATCTGAACTATCTTTTAGAGATAGATCTGTGCCAACTTATCCATCGAGTAATTCGTTCAGATGGATAGGAAGTGTGCAGATTCTGTGATTGGATCCACGACTACCCATATTGTGTTGCGTCCTTGAGGTGATCTGGGAAATCTTGCAACAAAATCCATAGTAATGTGACTCCCCACTTTCGTCAGGGATTGGTAAGGGCATCAATAATTGTAACACCCCATCCTCAGTTTACGTACTCAGATACGGATCCTAATTTTTCAAACACATTTTTTATTTTCTCTTATTTATTTTTTTCACACAGAAGTACTACATGATTTGACCTCTCTGGTAAATCAGATTTAGCCAATTTCAGTTTCAAACACTATTTTCCAATATATTAGAATTTTCATGATATTTTAGAATTTTCAAAATTATTTTTAGAAAAAACCCTAAAATCGAGATTAATCGGTACCGCTGGTTTATTCTCAGATTTTTTATTTAAAAATAAAGTTGAATTTTGAGAAACCTCTTTCATATATTTTATTAGAATAATTTTTACTATCTTAAAACATTTTTTTGAAAATTTTCAGAATTTAACAGATTTCGGCCATATTTTGGTATCGACTGATATTGGAGGTCGATTCCAAGATTTTTAATTTTAAAACTGAAAAGAATTTTAAAAAATGGATTTCATCATGATTCTTAGAATAATATTTTTGATTTTTTAGAATTTTTGCGGGTCGTTCTGAGATACTTGATTTTCGGACGATTCCGGTATTTTTCCGAAAGTTTTCCGCATCCGCAACCAAATCCGGGGAAACCGCTACTCTAATTATTTTCACTTTTCCTTCCAATCAAATAATTTCTTTTTTCCTCTTATTTTCTTTTTCATTTTTCTTTCCTTCCTTTTTCTTCCAACATATTCTTAAACATTCTCAATTCTTCCATTACCTTCTACAACTTTTCACCAAAAATATCTTCTCCAAAATATCCCAAACCACTCAACTACCCTCTCCCATCACTATGGCCGGCTAAGGCTACCTCACCCCTCCTTTTTACAAAAAAAACCCTCACCCAAATTCTTTTTTCTTCTCCTTTAACTCCAATCCCAAATACAAAACACTTATCTTCTTCTTCCTTTTCATTTTCCCCATCAAAACCCTAACCACCATCAACATTTCCTTCATCTCCACCGCAACCACAACCACTACAACTTCTCCAACTCCTACCTTCATCTTCTTCCTCCTCCATCTCCATTTAAACCATCACAAACCCCAAAACTCCACCAAAGCCTCCACCTTCTCCTTTACCTTCTCCAAAACTACCACCACAACAAACCTCTCCAAAAAAACCACCACCCCATCATCTTACCCTAGGTCGGCCACCCTCCTTGGCTAAGGACCGAGCCCCTCTCCTCTGACAACCACTCCGGTGACCACTCCGGCGACAAATTCTGGCAACAACTTCACCATCTTCAATATGCCCCATCACCACCACTACGAAACTTCCATCTTCGCCACCATCTCCTTTTGTTTCTTCTCCATCACCACCACTACGAAACTTTCATCTTCGCCACCATCTCCTTTTGTTTCTTCTCCATCACCACCATCTTCACTTTTACCACCATAACACCACCTTCATCACCCTATTTCAACCTTCAACATCACCACCATCTTCACCTCCTTCAAATTCTCTTTCATTTTCCTCCAAACAACTTCAACTCCACCAAATAACTTCAACACCTCCACCTTCACTGTCTCCTCTCTCTTATCATGGCTGGCCACTCCCTAGGCCACCATGGGGTGGCACACCACCCCTAGGGCCAGCGGCCACCCTAGGAGCAAACCCCCCCTCTCCTTCGCTCACTTCATGCTTTTCCTTGCTCGGGAATTTGATCGCAAAAAGCTTTAAAAATCGGTGTTTTAGGCGAGTGACTTTCCTCGCCAAGAAAATTGACTTATATTAAAATTAGTATTATGTCGTATTTAGTATCAGTGCGGTGTAATTGTACGGGTGTGTGTTGTATTCTCTGGACATATTTTGACTCGAGTCGGACTGATACATTGTAATGCTTGTAATAAGATAAAACAACTCATGCGGGTACCTTGTACTGACTCTGAGTCTCTGCCCACTCCCGGGATGGCTATCCAATGGTTCCAGGCCTGTACCCTTACGGATTTCGTGGTACCCACCAAGAGTGTGCTTAGACCCCGAGCGTACTTTAGCCTTCGGGCTCTCGTCCATTTTCTCAAGAAGAAAAGTGCGCTTAGACTATCAAGTCTTTCAACTTCACCTGGTAGGCATGCTTAGCGCTCAGCGAATTACCGCTAAGATTCATCTAGGAAAGATGCTACCGGATTTTTTACTCGCACTTTAAGCCGAGTCGTCCCGGTAATCTTGCCTGGCGCTTTAGTGTTAAACACTGTTCGCTGTCAGTGCCTCCAGCACAGCTTAGCTCCGCATGGATGTCCTTTTGCTTGCTAGTTCGCTGTATTATTGGTTAATATCTGCATTCACTCGCCATGCTATCACTTGACACCGGAGCTCTAATATGTTATCACCATTACTTAATTACTATTACCTGCCATTCAACCTACTATGACTGACTTGTAATTATCACTCACGGGAATGCAACTTGATCTCCTGAGAATACTTATGTACACCAAACATTCCTGTCATGCTCCTATACATTCTCAAAATCTGAAAATTACCTAATAAATCATTAAAAAGAACAACTTACACCGGGTCGGGAGAAACTCGTGGATATCAATACATGTTCATGTTTACAGTGGTATTAGATATGTTGTGCAATTAAAACTTCAGGTATGGCCTGTGGGTCTTCAGGCGACCGAGGGAGTATTGGCTCCCTCCTTCCCGGTACCATCTTGAAAAGGGCATTCTATAAGACCCTCCTGATAGCCTCGCGGTAGGTTCCGTACCCAGCAACGGAATATCCTGGGCCATGGTCCCGGGTATGCACGAGACCCACTATAAATATTATTCGTTGATACCCTCGCTGGTTTCCAGTAACAGCCTCAACTTACTCAGATGTGAATGTATGTGAGTTAGGACGCTATTACACATACCTAGACATATGAGTAGGATGAGTAATAAGATTAAACAATAAAAGTGGTAATAAAGAATCATTCAGGCTTTATCGCCTATAACACGTACCTCCTTTACATGCTTATTATTCATGTACACACAACACAACTTTTAATACTCATTCCTGATATATCTACTCTCATACACTTATCTTTATATGCCACTTGGCTTTAACCTGAACATTTGTTGGGGAGGTTTTGACTCCCCTGGATTTGTATGTTCAGGTTCCGAAGCTTGGATTGAAGTTAAGCCCTCCACCGAAGATCAAGCTTACCTCTCGGAGCAGGCTGACTAGTCTCGACGCCTTCCGTACCCGACTCTTCCTTCTAGCTCGCGGGATTTTCCTTCAGCTCATGAGCATCTTGTATTATTCATATTGTAAACTTTACTTTTATACCTAACTGTGATATAATGTACATGTAATATTATATCACGCTCTGTGATAACTTTGTAAATTGTACTCCTCATGATGGCATGTATAAACACTACGTATTTTTGTACTGATGCTTAGCTTATATACGTGAGGGTACTTCCGACCTGCATGTATACGTCACAGTAACGTCTCCGTACCCGCGGGATTGGGGCGTTACAATAATCCCAAAGGTTTCTTGTGTTCAGCCTTAACTTGCTAGCATGTTAAGCACTTTAGCACAAAGTTAGCTATGTCCTTCTTCATTCCTTCCCTTCAAAAATTTGTTCGAAGATCTTGGTACATTTTTGTTGCTCTAGGATGTATCCTATAGGAAGTGTGATGAGCTTCTACCATAATTTTCTCCTTAAGCCTTGCATCTTGTGGTACACACACGGTGTTCAAATTTTAACATTCCTTTATCGTAGGTGCAACCTTGAATTTCCCCGCCCTAAACCTTCTCCAAAATCCTTCTTATATTATCATCCCCTTGTTGTGCCTCTTTGATTCGGTCATACAGGTTATATTGAATGCTAACCTGATTCACCCAACTTATTACAATCCCAGGTCCCTTTATTCGGACTTCTAGTTGCATCCTTTCCAACTCCTTCAACAACCTTGATTGTTGAGTCATCAATATAGCTTGTGATCCTCCTGACTTTTGACTTAGGGCATCGGCTACCACATTGGCTTTCTCCGGGTGATAGTGAATGGTCAGGTCATAGTCTTTTATCAGTTCAACCATCTCCACATATTCATCTCCTTTTGAGTGAATATGTATTTCAAATTTGTGTGATCTGTATATATTACACATGATACTCTATACATGTAATGTCTCTAAATCTTTAGGGTGAAAACAGCTGCAACCAATTCTAGATCATGGTAGGGTAATTCTTTTCATGATTTCTTAGTTATCTAAAGGCATAGGCTAAACCCTTTCACGTTGCATTAACACACACGCTAACTCTTAATTGGATGCATCACTATATATGACATATCCCTCGGTCCCCGAAGGTATAGTTAGGACCGAGGCCAAAGTTACCTATCCTTCAATTGTTGAAAGCTTTTCTTCTGGTTCTCTCCCAGATGAACTTGATACCTTTTCTGGTTAGCATGGTTAGGGTTATCGCTATTTTGGTAAATCCTTCTATGAATCTTCGATAGTAACTGGTTAAGCCTAAAAAACTTCTAATCTCCTTAACATTGGTGGGTTGGGGCCAATTTTTGATCGCCTTAATTTTTGTGGGGTCTACTGACACTCATTCTCTAGATATGATGTACCCGAGGAAACTCACTTGATCTAATCAGAACTCACACTTCTTAAACTTTGCATACAGTTGTTTCTCTTAGTGTTTGCAATATTATCTTCAAATGCTCCTCATGTTCCTTCTTATTCTTGGAGTAGACTAGTATATCATCAATGAATACTATCAAAAATTGATCAAGATATGGTTGAAATATTATGTTCATCATGTCCATAAACGCTATCGGAGCATTGATTAGTTCAAATGGCATTACAAGAAATTCAAAATGCCTATATCTGGTTCTGAAAGCAATCTTAGGTATGTCATCTTGTTTAATCTTTAATTAGTGATGTCCTAATTTTAGATCAATTTTAGAAAATACGCTGGCACTCTGAAGTTGATCAAACAAATCACCAATCCTAGGGAGCGGATATCGGTTCTTGATGGTGACTTTATTCAACTCTCTATAATCAATACATAATCTCATACTCACATTCTTCTTCTTTGCAAATTGCATTAGGGCTCCTCAGGGTGACACGCTGGGTCGAATGAACCCATTATCCAATAGCTTTTGCAGTTGATCTTTCAATTTCTTCATTTCGGCTGGAGCCACTATCTAAGGAGCTTTAGAGATAGGGCCTGATCCTGAGAATAAATCAATAGAGAATTTGATCCTCTATCTGGGGATAAGCCTGATAACTCTTCTAAAAATAAATCGGGATATTCCTTCACCATTGGAATATTCTCTAATTTTAATTCAGCATCTTTCTTATCTATCATGGCTGCTAGAAATCCCTGGCACCCTCGTCTCAACAGTTTCGTAGTCTTAATGGTCGATATGATCTTTAGTGTCTTCCCATTCTTTACTCCTTAAAAGGTAAATTCTGGGGTTCTTTTCATTTTGAAAGTTACCCTCTTTGGTGACAATCTACATGGGCATGTTGAGTTGATATCCAATCCATTCCTAAAATGGCATCATATTCCATTCTCCCAAGTTTTACTAGGTCGACCCATGTTTTTACTTCTCCTATCATAACTTCACATCCCTTATAGCACCTTCTAGCAATCATTTCTACACCTATAGGGATCGATATAATTAGTTGAAATTTCAAAGGTCCACGTTTCTTGTTTAATTTGGATGCAAATATTGCAGAAACAAAAGAGTGTGTGTCTTTAGGATCAAATAATACTCGGACAGTATGCCCATTATGCTTCCACCATGGCATTTAATGTTCGAGCTTTCTGCTGAGTCAAGGCATTCATCTTCTCCTGAACTCTAGGTTGTTGCACTAAAGATTTAGTCATTGCAGGTCGAGTGTGTTGAAAGGATGTCTGGAGGTTCCTGATGGTCTCAAAAATGGGGCAGCGCCCATAGCTCGCCTTTTAATCCCAAATCCTATGCTCAGGTATCCATGTAGATTTGGACACTCCTTTCTCATGTGACCAATATTGTCACATATGAAACTTTGCTTGCCTTGAATACAGTTTCCCACATGGTTCCTATCACACCTGGGACACCATGGGTTTCTAGTAAGATTTAGACGAGGAGAGGGTATTGATTGGGACCCGTGCAACAATCCTCCTCTTTCCATGTACCACTATGATATCTTGAAGCTGGTACTACCGAGGATCCCATATTTCTACTAAATTTAAAGTTTGATACTCCAGAGCTATGTGTCTCCTGATATCGGGGGCGCTAAGGTGGAGGAAATTCCTCTTTTGGGACTTTCTGATCTTCCAATATGTCTCGTTCAACTTCCAGTACCTTCTACACATCTTGAACATAGATTTGGAGTTGAATCGGAACCAACTTGCTTCTAATCTCAGGCCTTAATCCTCTTACAAATCTGTTTGTTCTATCTGCTTTTTCACGGACTAGCCTACTATATTCTTGATAGTTGTGTGAATCTGATGTCATACTGACTTACTGACATTCGCCCTTACTTTAATTCTTGAAACTCCATGGTGAGTTTATCCTTTGCTACCCCCGGTATGTACTTTTCATTAAATTTTTTGACAAAAAAATTTCAAGAGATCTCTTCTCCCGAAGACTTAGCTCCACCCTTTGCCATCTCCCACCAATGTTCCGCTTCCCATTGGAACATAAAAGTAGTAAAAGATACTCTTTGATTCTCAGTGCATTCCATAACATCTAGTATTTTCTCAATCTGACAGAGCCACTCTTCTACTTGCATTGGGTCGGCTTTCCCTTTAAATGCTGGCGGGTGCAGCTTCTGAAATTATTCTTGAGCTTTACATCGGTTGCTTCTTGTTGTCAGTTGTGCCAACTATACAAGCATGTTGTCAGGGATTCTTTGATTTTCATTGAGTTATTCTACCACGATCATGTGGTTAGTCGAGGGATGGACACTCCCAACTGTGCTGTGCAGTGGGGCATTGCCTTCAGAATCAGTATCAAATAGGGAAAGATTCAGGGTTGTTTACCCCTAAAAGAACAACCAATTTATTATTAATAACATTCACAATACAAGACAAATTTTTTATATAAACCACTACCTCTATTTATAACTTCAAAAATGTTACTGGAACAAGATTTACATTTAGGTGCATTTATACAAAACATACAAAAATCCATGATAGGACAAATTGTTCACAAGCATTTCTTTATAAAATACATAAACCCTCTTACCAAAAAGCTCTATAAATAAGCAAGCCAAACATTCTTTCCCAAAATACTATACATCTCATTCACTTTCAGAGATTTACATTAGAACCAGTCGAGCTTCTAGCCCTACTGTTATCCTCTGATTCCTTTCCTTCTGGGTTTTCTTCCTCAATATCTTCTTCCTCTGGGTCTTCTTCCTCAGGATCTTCTTCTTTTGGGTCTCTTCATCTTCTTCCTTGGATCTTCCTCCTTCATATCTTCATTTTCCATTATGGTATCATCATCATATCTCCAATAATCAAGATCATTATATAGATCTCAATTTTGGGCCCAACTAGAGTTCCACTAAATACCTCCATAGAATATCTTTTCTTGGGGCTCATCTCATCACTAAGTGCAGTATCAAGAGCCTCGATTATTAGTAGGTCCCCAATGACCCTCTTAGCATCAACCACCACATCTCTGTTCTCTTCTTCCTTCATGCTCTCCTTTTCCTTAATATCTATAGGATCATGAAAAATCATCTCTGGATCAGTCTCATCTGACTCGTAATTTTAGTCTATAGTATCTGCTTTCCAACTCGAACCATCTGACCCAAAACTATCGGATGAAAATCCTGACACCTCAGAATCTCCCATCTAAAGAAGTAAAGAAGTCTTATCGGGTATGTGTGTGTGCGTGTGGGTGTGTATATAATCTCAAAATAAAAAAGCTATTGGGAGTCACCAGATTTGTAATTTCTTATATTTTCTATTTCCTAGAGTCGACTATGCTTAAACATCCTTACGTTCTGAAATAACTTTGACTTGCCTGATATTTTAACTACCCTCTTATTCCAGTGTCCCATATCACTGGTGATCCATACAAAGGGCCCGCACCCTTAGCATGATACATCCGAATCGGAGCATACGGGTACTCAAATTCGCATATAAGAGGACAGTTAAATATCCCGCATTTCAGGATTAGTCATATTCATAAGAATCCACTATCCTTCTTAAACTACCCACATCGGTCGTACAATCATACATACAATTTACAAACAATTACACATCAATCCTAGCTCACTACACCTAACAAAGTTAGCCTTATGTCAAAGCCATGCTCTGATACAAACTGTAATGATCTCAGATTTAACTATATTCACTAAACCTTTAACTACAAAGTGTAATAATTCATCAAATGATCGTTAAAATTTTCGGTAGCATTTCCTTTGGAACTTGCCACTCGACTGAATACAATATGCATAAATTAGGGCCTTCAATGCTCACCTTCAATCTTAGTAACATTCACAATGTATATACATGTATCATCCAAACAACACCCACGAATTTAAAAATGGATAATCCTATCAATACAAGATAAAGTCTTAGCTTTCCATGATACCCGCTCCAACATAGCATGCCCAACAAGAATATATACAACACTAATAAGATAGTTCATGAGGATCCATCAAGTTAAGCTTACATAATGCTCTCTTACACAAAAGGGGCAAGTTATACTTCATAAGTTTCTATCACTTGACGTTGTACCATTCTTAAAGATCATAAATACATGAACATGTTTTTCCCTACACTTATGTACATAAAGGATCCAAAATGGGTAGACGAGCTAAAGAAAAGACAAGAAGTTTATGATGCCATCGTTCTAACTCCTTTCACACAAATATCACCCTATCTTACGCCGGTCTCTTACCCTTGTCATGACCTAAAACAATGATGTTAAGAAATAAAGTAAACTTGACAGCTCAGTGAGTAAACCATTATCTCTTGAAAATTCATGTATATGTGTTGTAAAAATTTTAATAGATTAACTTGATAGGAAAGCTTATACGTACTTATATGGTTATAAGTATTGTGGTGGTGGTTATGCCATAGTTCGCCATGTAGAAAAGCTTGGCTCTCACTCTTTATTCACACTATATTAGTAATAAAGATATCACACTTTATATTTATACATATACGTGGTGCGTGCACCACCTATCAATATCGAACTGACACAAGTCTTATTATCATAAACCTAAATGAATGCATCAAACTGTAGCTCCGTCTTTTCCTTCTACCAGCTCCCGCTAGCCCCTTCCTTCAATATATAATATATAAGAAATTTTTATACTATCTTCCCCCTCCTATCGGCTCTCGCCGGCCCCTTCCTTCAATATATATATATATATATATATATATATATATATATATATATATATATATATATATATATATATATATATATATATATATATATATATATATATATATAGGATTATTGTACCTCAGCCGACAGCTGAGAGAGTTTCTCAGTGGGTGGGATGTGGCAACATAATAGCCACAAATTTGACATTAATTTTGGCGGACAAAAACTAAAAAATTCCCGCCCGAGTTAGTATCAGTCACTTCAATAATCGCTTTGACGAAAATACCCTCCCTCACAACTTTTTACTATATGTAAAACCTTTCCTTTCAAAAAATTTTACAGATCTAAATTTTCAATTGATCAATCTGAAAAGATTAGAGCCATTGTTTGCCAATATTTCTTAATTTTTGTAAAAAATATTTGTTAAAGATGGCTCCTAAGAAATCATCCGCGAAAAAAGGTAATGGGGAAACCCAGAAAATTTTTTTTTTTAGGGTTTATAAATTTTAGTAGTTATATTTTTTTTCAGATTTGATTCCATTTTTACTTTTTTTTTAGAAATATTCCTATTTTAACTTTACTTAAATTAAAAGTGTTTGATTAACTGTATTCTTACTAAATTTTTTTTAATTTTCCAGTTTTTTGGTTTTTAAAAAATAGTTAAATAATTTTTTTTAAAACTTGCGACCATGGTCGCAAATAAGAGAGAAAGATTCGCAAACTTGCGATCATGAATCGTTTTTTAAATTTTTAAATTTTGTAACACAGCGACCAAGGTCAAATTTTTTCATTCCCTTTTATGTCGACTTGGGTCACAGTTGTCGGAATTAGCGTTTTAGTTCTATGCGACCTTGGTTGCAGACATTTAAAAATTATTTGTTTTAAAAATTATTCACTTTCATTTTTTTAATTTTTTTTACTAAAACTCTGTGACTGATGTCGCAGTGTTGCCGTTCGTTCTCTCCTTTTTTGGGGTATGGTCGCAGTCTGTTACCTAGGTTAGCGTAATTGAATATTGCGACCCTCGTCGCAGTATGATGATACAAAGGTCCCTTCATGGTAAATTATTTTGATTAATTACAAAATTACAGTGCGACCATGGTTGCAATATATTATATTCTACTAAATTGGATTAACTGGACACTGATATATTACACTACGACCTTGGTCGCTGTATGAAGAAACAAAGGATATAATTAGTGAATTATTTTGTTTAATTAGAAAATTGCGACCGAAGTCACGGTGTAAAATATCATTGCGACCTTGGTCGTAGTGTATTATAGTTTATTAAAGTTTGTTGCGACCAAGGTCGCAGTCTTAATTTCTTTTATTTCTTTAAATAAACGTACTGTGACCCGGTATTTTATACTAATATTTTTAATGTTTCTGCATCTATAGGTAAACAAGTAGTGAAGGTTTGTCCTATGAGATTGAGCCTAAAGCCTATGTGCGAATTCATAAGAAAATTCAAAAAGCACATTCAGGCCGATTTCGTAGATGTGATGAAGGAGACCCCGTTTGGCCCAATCTTCATGGCCTTCTACAATGAGGAGTTTGGAGCTGAAAAATGTCTGAAATCAAGCATGAGTGTGCTAAAAATTGTAGACCAGTATGATAGGAATACAAGGATCTTTAGAATTGGGGGCAAAGAAATTAAGATAATAGTGGAGGATGTTACCCTAACTTTTGGTCTACCTATCAATGGGGCGGATTTTATTATGAATAAGATCTGTACAATGAAGGACAGAGGGATTATAAAACATTATTTCCCTAATATAAAAAAGATCACGAAAGTATCCATTGAAGAAGCTTTGGATAATATTCTGGTCAAGAAAAGAAAGAGGATTGAATTAGATGTGACCAAGAATGAACAGCTTGAGCAGCAAGTGACTTTAAATGAAATTAAAGAGAGATAAAGGCTTGCAGCTCAAGACTTTACGATAATAATTATCCTATATATGTCGGCCACTTTATTCTTTTTTAATAGTAAATGCACGGTGTCATGGTATATTGTGGAACAGATTGCCAATATGCAGCTGATGAAAACAATATACTAGACTAAAGCTATTTGGCAATTCCTGAGTGAGTCAATGGACATCTTCAGGCACACCACATATGAGCTGCAAGGATGCTCCGTGCAAATTATTATAAGTATGAATATCATATTTGGCAAACATTGTTGAAATTTCCTTATATATTGTCAATGTTTATGTAAACTAATGTAATTATACATTTTGCAGTATTGGCTCTATGAAAGGGCTGCTATCTTTGAACCGAGGTCTGGTTTGGAGGACAAATTCCCGAGGGTAGTAAGATGGGACCTCTAAAACATTAGCAGAGCTCTGGCTGAAATTGATCTAAATGATCTTGACACAGATATCGTAAGTTTTTAAATATTAGCGATCATATATTGTTGATTATAATTTTATACATTAAAATGGAGTGCGACCACGGTCGCGGTTCAACTGATGTGCAGTACAATGGTGTGCGACCATGGTCGCATTTCCTTGATAACTCGTTGTAAATTAACTGCGACCATGGTCGCAGTTATATTTATTTCATTGATATGTAGTGCGACCATGGCCGCATTATGGATTTACTTGTCTGATTTAATGCTTATGACTGCGACCTAGGTCGCAGTTCCTTGATAGCTACTCTAGTAAATGTTTCATTCATTTGCGATACAACTATAAGATTTGTATAAGATCTCAGTTTATTTTTTTTATTTCAGATTTTTTGTCGATGGCTAACATTTTAATGATGAAAGAAATATGATTGGCCTTCCTGTTGAAGGAGGAGGAGGAGAAGAAGAAGAAGAAGATAGACATAATGAAGCTAACATCCGGCGGAAACAGAACCATAGCCTGTCGAAATAGTTGAGGAACCAACGAGTGAACAGGAACCAACTATTGCAGGTTATTTGCCAGCACCACGGGATGAACAAGCTGAAGAAATTAAACTTTTGAGGAATGAAAATCAGTACATGAGATCATATGTTTATGAGGTAGAAAGAAAAATTAAAAAAATAGAGACTAAGAAAACTCTCAAGGCTGAATTAAAGAAAAAAAGAAGAGAGAGAAGAGAAAATTTAAAAAACAGAAGAGGAAATTAAAAGTGAAAGAAGAAGAAGAAGTGCTGCTGAGAGCAGCCACTGCTGCGGAGGAGAAGGAGAAGAAGAGGAGGGTAGAGGAGAAGATGAGGAAGAAGAGGAGGAGCAGGAGGAGGAGAAGTTGAGGAAAGAAGAGGAGGAAGGAAGAGAAGGAGCAGGAGAAGGAGAAGAGGAGGAAGGAAAAGGAGAAGAAGGAGAAGGAGAAGAGGAGGAGGGAAGAAGAGGAGAGGAGGAGGAGGGATAAGAGGAGGAAGGAAGAGAAGGAGAAGGAGAAGAGGAGGAAGGAAGAGAACACGAAGAGGCAGTTGAATGAGGAGGAGAAGAATCGTAAAATTCTAAAGGAGAAGAGGAAGAAAGCGCTGGAAGAGAAGAAGGAGAGGATGAAAGAAAAGGAGAGGAGGAGGAAGGAGGAAGAGGAGAAGAAGCAAAAAAAGATGAGGGAGCAGATGGAGAAGCATGCAGAAGAGCAGAAGAAAAAGGAAGAGGAGGACGTCAATGGTTCTAAATTTGAAGTAAGTATTACTGGGGAAGATTTCCCCACTTTTTCTTTAAATTTAACTCAACAGATACTTGAACTCCAAAAAGACAGAGCTTCTGAAGAAAAAAAATCAAGAACAGACTCTGGCTCAGAGGCAAGTATTCAAAGGAAAAGTTTTAGATTACTCTAAAGGAATGATAGAAAGGGGAGTCAATGAACGCAAGTGCGCTGAAAGAGATCGCGATGACTCCGACTTTGTTTATCCAAAACAAAAAAAGAAGATTAATGAAGAACCTCTTCCACAGTCTACGGCTCAGACTTCTGTCATTAGTTTCGGCAACGAACAGATTTCAGACACTCAGCCAAAAATCATGGAATTGACTGAAACCACTGCATACCGAATTCTGCAACCACATCAACAAGCTCTCATCAAAAATTTCTTATACAAAACCTTCTCTGAGTAAGTTAATTAATTTTATTTCAAATTATATAAAAAATATAAGATATCTATATTAGAACAATCTAATTATTAACTTTTTTTTGTTTTTCTTGCAGTTCTACTGCATATCAGGATACCGATAACGAAATAATTGTTACAAAAACTAACATTGAGGCCCTGATGTTCAGTAGAGATTTAGATGTCAATATAATTCATTTCTATATGAAGCATCTACAGAAGAGTGGAGGATTGCAAAGTCTATTCTTTTGAAGTGAAGCTTGAGTAAACATCTATTTTCTCCTTTATAGTTAATTAAAACATCAATTTTCTAATTAATTTAGTACTTTAAATTTTTGAAGGTTAAAAATTCTACTAGTCGCCTATGCTGCTGATAAGGCATAACTAATGGATTGCAACCTAGGTCGCAGTCGATGTTATTATTAATCCTTAAGAATATCAATTGAGTAATGCTGGTTGCGACCTTAGTCACAGTCGAAAGCAACATTCTTAATCAATAACAACCCTGCGACCTTGGTCGTAGTGCATGTTAATAATTAATCCTTATAACAGTCGTAGCTACTAAGAAATCCTTAAAAATTAAATATGGATACTGATGAATGCGATTAAGGTCGCAGCCAAAAATATATTAACAAAAACACACTACGATCTTGGTCGCAGTCAGTTGTCTTGGCAGAATAACATCTGATTTTCATATCGTTTTTTATATTTTGATTGCATTTTGAATTTATTTTGTTTTTAACAGCACTGTGTTGTATCTAAAAGTAGAGAACTTAAAGATTATTTCATCAAGCAGTTGTTAAAAAACTGGACAACTGATGTGCAGTACATGTTCTTCCCGATCAATCATAAACACAGTGCCAAGGAAGTTGAACTTTACTAGTCCTTACTGGTATTTGATTGCCAAACACAAGAGTGGATTTTTTACAACTCTTTGGTCCCAGTAGAAAAATCAAGTAATACATTAAAGCTTTATCAAAAAGATGCAAAAACAATGGTGAGTTGATTTTTAATTTTGCGATTACTGAATATTTGCATTTAATTTGATTAATATTGATATTTTTTTTATTGACATTACAGAAAGAAAGGTTATTACAAATTTTTAAAATTGAGTTCAATAATTTAATGAAAAAACATATATAAAATACGCAAGATGTCCCCAATAAGCAAACGGTATAAAATATGGAAGACGAACATAGTCATAATATAGATGACGAATCTGATTATGATGGTGATGACGTGGACGAGTAGTGGATTAGTAATTTTAAATATGTATTTTGTTTTTTTAAATATTTAAGCATGTTTTGTAATGTTAATTGTGTTAATTATAAATATTTTTTTACTTAATTTTGGTTTAACTGGTGTAACCTTTTCACTAATTTTATTCTTGTGGCAGACGCAACATGGAACTACAGTGCCAAATTTTAATGGGCTATGTCAAACTTACATGTCAGCAATGTGAATCAATTTTTAAGCCAGAAAAATGTTAAAAATTAAATAAAATGGGATACACTGCGACTATTGTCGCAGTCACAAAAAAATAATATCAGCCACCGGAGATAAATATATGGCTAATTTAAGGTCAGAATCTAAACTGCGACCAAAGGTCACAGTGTATAATTGAAAAGGTAACATAATTAAAGAAATTAATGTAATATTTCATTCAAACTTGAGAATTAATCAATACAAGATTCGCGTGAAATTTAAATTGCGACTCTGGTCGCAGTTATGAAACTGCTGCAGACTTTGACAAAGTCGTTCTCAAATAGGCAAATATGAACTGCGACCTTGGTCACAGTCTATGTTCAGTGAACTAAAACACAACATACGGCAAAATTGTCGCAATGGATTTTTAACGCAGTCATTTCAACTTATTCAAATGTTATTATAATACCAAGAGACGGGGGACACTTGAAAAGCAACAAAAAATTTTATATATGCAATGATACACTATGACTCCGGTCGCAATTATCTCCATACACTTCTTACATTTGCGACCAAAGTCGCTGTCTATGTTCAATGAACTAAAAGGTAAAATATATAGGCCAACATTGTCACAGTAAAATTTTAAAGTACGAGTGCTTACAAAAGAATAGTAGAGGGGAAGCACTTGGAAAGGAACAAAAAATGTGTTTATACTGCGACCCAGGTCGCAGTATACGAAATGAATCTCTCTTCACAGTGCGACCATGGTCGCAGTTGATGACTGAAGCTGTGAAAATGAAAACTTTATTCATTCTAGGTAGACGTAACATAAAACTACTTCCTCTGCAATTAAAAAGGAAAAGTAAGAATTTGAAACATCAAACTTTAAAAATAATTATATAACAGGTTTAATTTAATACCAATAATGGACAACCAGTCCTGTACTGGCCCAGCTGTTGATAGTTTTCACACTTTTGATGCTTCACTTCCTTCTGTGATAGAGAATCTTCAAAATCAGACTTAAGCCTGGATTCACCTCTAGGCCTCCCCTTAGTTGGTACAGGACTAATTGGATCGCATATAGTCAATTCTTCACCATCCTGCAGAACAACAACGGATCCACTAGAACCAATATTAGTTTTAAACTGTGATGATTGATAATTTACTGACTTGACTTTGTATTCATTACTGATTTCTTCAGCAAATCTTTTAAAAACAGCATCCAGCTTTGAAAGACGGAGATCAGAATCGGCCACCATTTTAAGAATTGTATTAAATTTGGAACGAAGTGTCCATAATCTAACCGTCCCTCGAGTGCCTTGACTGCGAAAAGGCCTAATGTCAAATTCAATTGCAACATTTTTGCAACGAGCATCTAACCTTCATCTCTGAAGTATATAAGATTCTGGTATATGTGTAATGTGATTGCGCCACAAAATGCATAGAATATGTCTACAAAGAATACCCTCTGTTTCAAATAATGAGCAACTACAAGACACATCAAATTCATCAGACTTCTCATAACTGATCATTTCTCAGGTGTCTTTTGATCGGAAAAATCACCAACCAAATATTTCGTTCTAGGTCTATCGTGTTCCAACTCTTCTGAAAAGAGTGTCATTACAACTGCCTATTCCTTTTGGAACAACTGAAAAATCTTCGGGGTATACAACTTTGAAACCTGTATCTCATATGGATTCGATGTACAGTTAGGCATAGAATTCAAATCCCGAAAGTCTTGTTGAGATTCAGAACTACGACTGGCAGCAACAACTTTATCATATTGGTGGACAAATTCAACTAGTTTCGTGTTTGCATTGACAAATCCATTAAAGAGAATTAATACTCTCAAACCTCTGACTAGTTGTCATTCCAGCATAGAAAACATCCTTGAGATATGCATTAACCCAGTGTCCACGCAATCTGTACATCTTCAACAACCAACTGTCTTCTTCTTCATCTAAATGATATTTTTCATTCATCAGTGTCCATCACTTCTCGTATGTGCTTATATCACGAGAGGTATACCAAAGATGATAATCAGAGACCATATCTTCCCATACTTGTTCGTCATCGGGATTTGTTACTCGGCTATATGTTTTCGTACATGCCAAAAACAGTACCGGTGCTGAGTAGTTGAAAAAATCATCTTGATGGCATCACTGATCTAGGCATCCTGATCAGTAATAATCAACTTTGAGGCAACTCCGTGCATGCACTTGAGCCATTTATTGAACAGCCACACAAATATATCCCTCTGCTCATCCGCCAGCAATGCACAGCCAAACAGAATTGACTGCCGATGATGATTTACTCCAGTGAATGAAGCAAATGACAAGCACAAGTGATTAGTTCTGTATGTTGTGTCAAAAACGATCACATCACAAAATCTCAAATACGAGAAAATAGCTCTTCGACCAAAAAATGCTTCTAAGTGTGCCCGCATTATCAACTTCACTTGCAAAGAAAAATTCTGGATCGGACTCAGCTTTTTCTTAAAAATATTTGATGATCGCAATAAACTCATGGCTAATGTTATTTCTACAGTGACGAGTAAAATCAATAACTTGTTGCGGGCTTACTTCTTCACAACCTTCTCCGTGATTCATTGCATTAACAACACGGAAAATATTTGAAGGGCGAATTCCTACATCAACCAAACTGCTCATAATGCTTCTGCTAATCTTTAATCGATGTGTCTGGTGAGAGTAATAGTGATGGACCTTATCTGAGCTTGATAATTCATGTGAATGAGAATCAACAAACTTGGTGACAACTCAAGATCTTCTGTCAAATAAAAAAAACGCACATGCATCTCAACAGGACATGCTATTCTAGTGTCGATTCGACGGTAGACTGTAAGACTATCTTGTCTTTTGTCACACAACTTCTTCACACCCTCCTTATTGTAACAAAATTTTCTGCAAATAACTCATGAGTAGGCCTCTGTGACTTATCTATTCATTTTCTTCTTACGTCAGAACTTTTGTTCCTTGCATAAGAATTGTAGAAGTTGTATACTTCCTCATCCGTAATAAACTGTTTCCCTACAAAAAATTTGAGCTTCCAGACATTTCTCCATGTGAATTCAAATCCTACAAAATAAATTGCTGAACTAAATAAAAACAAATAATTGAATATCACACGTCTAAAGTGTAATTACTAAAACTACGACCAAGGTCGCAGATGTAAGAAATCTATAACTTCTAAATAAAAGACTGCTATCGTAGTCGCAGTTTTCTGTATGTCCAAATTTTTTAAAAACGTGAATAATAATTGTACAACTCTCTCATTAGTATATGTCGCGACCTTAAGTCACAGTTCTTTAAATTTAGTGTATAAAATAGATATAATTGACATAGACACGTGTAAGAATTATAAAAAAAGGACTGCGACTAAGGTCGCAGTTATAAAAATAGCTTTTACAGTCAAAAAATATTTTTAATACAAACTACGATCGTGATCGCAGTTAGTAAAATTTAGTGTATTAAATTAGTGGTCGCAATTCATAAATTTTAGTGTATTAAATTAAATAGGTGCGATTGAGATCGCATTTAATAAAACTGTGAAAATTTTTCTGAAAAAAAGACTTTAGAACAAGTGATTATATTGTTCTGTAAAACGAAATCTAGGTCGCAGTTCCATATACGCTATACAAAAATCTTCTACATTAAGAAATTGCGGGAGAAAATTAATAAAATAAAAACCTCTTGATCCGTATGCAAAGATCTCAACCTTTCAATAGTTTCAATATTCTGAGAGAAAGTTGAACCAGATGGTATATGGTCCATATTTAAATCAGGAGATAGAGATCGCTTACGACTGCGACCAAATTGGCAGGGAAGTGGACTGCTCCGACATCGACATTAAATAAAAAGGAGAAAAACCTTATCTGAAAATCACTATTTTCAGAAACAACATTATGGCAGGAAAATGAAACCCTAAATCTGACAAAGAGCGGTAAAATAAATAGGGAAAAAATAATAATAAACAGTTACGGGACAAGTAACTTTTACCGAGGGGCGTTTAGTAATTTAACTTATTCCAATAAGCAGTCCGCAACTTAGTGGTGCGGCAAATATTGTGCCACGTCACCGCAGACTGAGAGAGACTCTCAGCTATCGGCTGATATACATATTTCTTATATTTATATATATATATATATATATATATATATATATATGTATATATATATATATATATATATATATATATATATATATATATATATATATATGTATGTATATATATATATATGTATATATATATGTATATATATATATATGTATGTATATATATATATGTATGTATATATATATGTATGTATATATATATATATATATATATATATATGTATGTATGTATATATGTATGTATATATATATATGTATATATATATGTATGTATATATATATATGTATATGTATATATGTATATATATGTATATATATATATATATATATATATATATATATGTATGTATATCACACCGTCTTCCCCTTCTACCAGCTCCCGCCGGTCCCTTCCTTCTATGCAAGTGTGAGCATATATATATATATATATATATATATATATATATATATATATATATATATATATATATATATATATATATATAGGGGTTACTGTACCTCAGCCTGCAGGCTGAGAGAGTTTCTCAGCCTGCGGGACGTGGCTGAATATATGCCACACATCGGTCGCAGAGTGCGGGCCCCAAAAAAATCAAAAAATCCCGCCTAAACAATCGTGAAACAAATTGACAAAAATACCCCTTTTATATGACGACTGCGACTTCTAGCATTGAAAAGTAAAAAAAATATTCATGGTCGCAGACTTAATACAGAATAAAGAATACCTGAGGAAACACGCTATCGTATAGCAATGCTACCTCCTTCAGTACTGCGACCAAAGTCGCAATCTTAATTGTTCATATGAGTATCAGGCAAACATTCAGAAATAATACGAAGGACAGTATTTGATGACTAACAGTTGACAATTTATGGTCGCAGTTACTTAATCATTTATCAGTTTCCAATGCGACTATGGTCGCAATAATGAACTGTTTTGGAGTTCATTATAATTTAAAATTATAGTGTATTAACATTTAAACTGTTTTGGATAACTGAACAGTCACCTAGGAAATATACAATTTTTGGAAAAGGTAGAAAATATATTTGACAGATATTCACGTGGTCCGAGAGCTTAAACCTTTTGGAATTCTGGGATTAAAAATATATAAAGGGTCATGAGCAAAGGATTAAAAACATACTAAGTTATTTTTGCTCAAACTCGTTACTCTCACTGTTCGAAAAATACATTCAAAAAAATGTCTTCACCGTCACCACCATCTTCACCGGAAAGAAGTCAATCATCAACTGATGATTTTATGTTTAGTTCTGAAACAATGTCTCACTACGGGTCAGAATCTGAGCTTGATATAGACGACCCGTTCTGGGAGTTCATTGATGAACCAAAACACAAACATGAAGAGGAAGAAAGCGAAGAGGAGACTGTCGCTGAAGAGGAGGAAGAGACGGAAAGCGATACAGAAGACGAAAGCATGAATCTTGACGACGAATCTGATTACGATGGTGATGACGAGGATTAAAAGTTTAAAAAATTGTATTTTTTTTTAAATATATATAAATCTGTTTTCTAAAGTTAATTGTGTGAATTACATTTTTTACTACTATGTCTAGGTTGAAAATGCTGTACAATTGTTACAAACCTTCATTTTAAATATTTTACGCTAAACGAATATACTGAGACCATGGACGCAGTTAATAATTATATTACTTCACCCGTATAAATTTTTAAAATGAAAGGTTGCGACTTTAGTCGCAGTTGCTGGACGCAGACTTAATAAATACACAGCGACCTTGGTCGCAGTTGCTGGACCCAGAATTAATAAATACACTGCGAACTTGGTCGCAGTTGCTGGTCTTTAGTCTTAATCAATAACAACACTGCTACCTTGGTCGCAGTTTCTGACCGTAGTCTTAATAAAATACACTGCGACCTTGGTCGCAGTTTCTGGTGTTTAGTCTTAATAAAATACACTACGACCTTGGTCGCAGTTGCTGGACTTTACTCTTAATCAACAATACTGCGACCTTGGTCGCAGTTGCTGGTCTTTATTCTTAATCAACAACAACACGGCGACCTTGGTCGCAGTTGATGGCCGCAGTCTTAAAAAAATTAATCTGCAACCTTGGTCGCAGTTGTTTTCCATTGATTTGCAAAGGGGGAAAACTTACAAATAAAAGTTTGAGGAGCTAAATTACAAGTATTCTTAAGAAGATTACAAGTAGATCTCCTCAGAGATTCTGGGAAATGTGCCGATAGGAGTCTGGTCAGCGCGCGACCACTTTGTCCCTTTGACGATGCGAGCGATGAGATTCCCTTCTCGCCTGGTTCCGGGAATCAAAGAATAGAGGATTGGTAGAACCCTCTTGCTACTTCTCAAAACCGCCTTCTGTGAGGAATTCCTTCTCGCCTGGTTCCGGAGATTCCTTGAAGAAAATAGGTTGCTAGGGTATCACCACCCTGAAAAGAGAAGTATTTCTCTTGAAAGGTCTCTGAATTAGAGAACGCACGGTGCGTTGTGAAGAAGCCTCCGTTGAAGAAGTCGATTCCTCTTTCTCCCCGATCGATCGATCCCTCTCCTTGTACCCCTGGTGGGCTATTTATAGGGAGAGCAAGGGTATAATCGTCCCCTTGAAGATATGGAAACAGATTGAACCGAATCTGTTTGAATCTGGAAAGTAGCCTTGCTGCGAGGCTAGGATAGCTTCTGCGGAGCTAGAAAATGGCAAGTCGGTTGATCTTTCCGATTTGTTTTGATCCTTTCCATATCGTTGGAGGATTTTCTCTGATCTTCTTACTCGTTTCAAGAGAGTCAAGAGATTGCAGCAATCACCTGCCATATTTGAATCCCGATTGGATTTGATTTGCTTGGATCCGATCTCATCAGGAGATTTGATTGGTCAAAGATTGACCATAGCAGGCTGATAGCGGAGCTGCCCGCTTTGAAGCTCATAGCGGAGCTAGAGGCAACTCTTGGCGAAGTCCGAAAAGAGGCTTTTCGGCGAAGCTATCAGTTAGCTTCCTGGCGATGCTCTGGATGATGCTAGCCTCTCAAACGAGGCTATCTCCTTGGGCTAATGTAATGCTAAATGCTAGCATTTTAGACCTGCTGAGGTCTGTTTAGAAACAATCCGGGTTCACTGTTCTGCTTGCTGGATCAGTGGAGTCCAAACCGCTTCCTCGTCCCTTGGAGGTGGGTGGAAACTGGTCTTCAGCTTGTCTGTCCCTTGTCTTTTGTAAATGTCAACAAGTTTAGACATCGTTCGGACAATGAGAATCTTGTCTTTTTTAAGTGTCAACAAGACCCCCTTCAAAGTTTTCGAGAGTCTGCAATAGCTCAGACTCCGAAACACTTTGAACTGCTGTGATGGTATGTGGAGTATGAACGTCGCCATGGTGGTTGAGTTCAGCTTCGCCTTCAATTCTGCTTTGGGATGAATTCACCGAAGAATTGCACTGGTTCGCGAGTAGCTTCGCGTCGGGGTAGCTCCGCATCTGGGCTTCCAAGAAATAAGTTCGCTTTGGAACTCCTGTTGCCTTTCCGAGGCCAACTGCCATGGGGCGGTTACGAGGAGGATTACTCCTTCTTTCGCGCCAATCGAGGGAGATGTTCTCCGATTTGCACGTTTCCAAGGGAGGATACTCCCTTTCTTCAAGGCGCCATGAGTGCCTTTTATGAGGGAGACGTTTTCTTCCCTTGTACGGTTCCAATGGAAACCGTCCCTGTTATCAAGGCGCAATAAATGCCTTAAATGCGCTCGTGCTTCCACGCTTGAGGTGGTTGCGCTCAGGCCATGGGGCCTATAAATAGGACACTTGAGGTCCTCTGAAGAGAAATGTTTTGCCTTTCTTCTCTTCTCTTGGTTGTGAGAGATACTCAGATCTCTGAATTAGTGGGAAAGCCCACTCTGGTTGTCTAACCGGCCAAGGACCAGTAAGTCTTGATCGTTCAACGACTTCACCGATTTTAGGGGATTCATTTCCCTTTGACAGCTGCTTCAGGGATTAACTTCCCTCGATCTCCATTTAACTGATTTGCAGAGAAGGATTTTGGCATAGCTTCCCTGTGAAGCTACCATCTTGACTTAATCAGAGAAAGATCACTGCATGTTAAGTCCGCTACACAGGCAGAACTTAGGACTTGGCCTCTTCAAAGGTTGAGCCAGTCTTGCCATATTGGTGAATGTTGAGACTGTGTCTGACTTTGCCATAGAGGTGAGGCTAGGACTTGGCGTTTGCTGAGCTAGTCCATTAGTCGCTGTGCAGGCGGAGCTTGTCCTCTGCTGAAGTCGGATTGCTTTGCCGCCCAAGAATCTGACTTAATATCTTTGCAGCTTTTTCTGTGCTTAACTGCTAACTTGCTCCAATTTGCCTTGCAGTGAGCTATGCTTGCCAGTCTGGTAACTTGATGGAAGAAACCATGAAATCGCCTTATGCTTCCCCGGTTGAAGCTTTACTTTTAAGCAGGAGGAACAATTCGGGGCAGCGGATGCGCGTCCCAAGGGCTGTTGGCAGCCTTTTATCTGAGATGATTCATTCTGAGGTGAGGCTGGCCGCCGCCTTTATCGGAGAGGATCCGCTTCAAGATAACGGGCGTCGCCTGTGGGATCGCCGGCATCATTGCCGACTTTCAACTTTGGTGGCCTTTGTCGGGGACGATCCACTTCGGAGGAGTGGGCCTTACACCCCTGTCAGACCACTAATACCAGTGTCAATTCCCATTATAGGTGGTCTGACGTGTTGGCGGCGATAAGTTTTATTGCCAGGCTTCAACAAAAATGGCCTGGCAAGATCTGCCATTTTGTGGAGAAAAATGACCGTGTCCTTGCGGCACCACTGATTACGGCCTTATGCAGGAGGAAGGCCCTTCCTGTCCCGTTGGTCTGGCCTGGGAGCAAATAAAATCGCTTGTATGCCTTTTATGCAAATGACCTTGTTAGGCAACTTGGTGTGTTATATGAAACACAACTTTGATGTAATATCAAATGTACCCTTTCTATCAATGAAAGTTCATCTCTTGTTCATTTGATTTTTTTGCTTGCTTTCATTGGGAGTTCGGCCATTGCTGGGCTGGACTGTGTGCGGAGCTAAGGACATAGTCCTTCCTTCGAATGATCTTCGCGAGACTGGTGTGTACCGCGAGCAGCACGCTTTTTAGAGGGCTAAGGTAGGCCTCTCGGCGAAGCCTCTGAAGGATTGTGCGAAGTCCGCACTTTTGCACTAGTGCAAAGTTAACACTTAGTAGAGTTGAACCGGTGCTTCTCGGGAAGGCGCTTCGGTCGCTGTTTCGAATTAATTCGAAACGGCGGCATGGGCCCTTTTTTCGAGGCCTCGTTTCAGGCGCTGATTGGCCTATAAAAGCCCGATCGGGCTGAATATGGAAAGGTCTCTCTTTTTTCAGAGAACTTTCCATCTCTTCCTCTTCTTCTTCCCTTTCATTTAGAGATCTTTGAGGACTCTAGCAACTCTTCAATGGCGCCCAAAAGACGAGCGGGCAAAGAAGTGGCGATTTCTGCGGCGGAGGGCCTTCCTCCTTCGGTCATCGAGCGACCAGTCACCGGTAAGGAATTTTCCTGTCTGGTTGGAGACCGAGGTCTCTTTTCCTTTGGAGCCGGTCATTTGGCTATTTAGGACGATCGAATGGGATCTGTCCTCATTAGGGAACTCGTTTCCCTGAACTTCCCTATTTTCCTTGCACCAGGGAAGTAAGAACTGAACAGTTCTTCTTTTAGGCTTTCGTAGGAAGCCATTGCTTGGGCAGTCTCCATCCTGTTGAGGAACAGGATATGGGTCATGTTCCTTCAGTCGTGGCCACAAAGGACGACTGTTGACCATGATGTCCTTTTGATGACGTCAGCCCTTAGGGCTATGCCACTTCCTGCTTTAAGCGAAGTTGGCGCTTTGGATATTTTCTGCAAAGATGCAGTCTTATCCATGAAGCGAAGCTTTTTCAAAGCTATCGCCTTGCAGGCCCTGCTTGCTGGGCGAGGCTATGCCTTAGTGAATTTTTATGCTTTCGCATCCACTTGATTGGTGAACTAATCATAGTTCATTTCTGTTTTTGCAGTACATTACGCCTCCGGCCTCCAGAACAGTCTGTTCGGTCTAACCAGTCGAGCAGGCGGAAACATCAGCTTGCAGTTCATCGGGCAGGCTTCATTGTTCAGCGAGCCGAGCTCCCTTGTACGGGATACGCTCATCCAGGACGGTCGTCCGCAGGCCATGCGGAGCATCTTGACTACGGCTCCGCTTGAAGATATTGACCGTCAGGCTTACAGAAGCCTGACTTCATGTTCGAGGATGCTGCACCTGATCCCGATCGCCAGCTGCAGGCCGGTGA
Organism: Agave tequilana; assembly: GCA_038442645.1. Taxonomy (NCBI): domain Eukaryota; kingdom Viridiplantae; phylum Streptophyta; class Magnoliopsida; order Asparagales; family Asparagaceae; genus Agave; species Agave tequilana. Next base: position 42,418 of record JAVJIF010030075.1, on the reverse strand, counting down.
AGGCCAGTGGATCTTCCAGCTGGACGGCGAGAGATTCTATCTCCCGTCCACTAAGCGGCATTTTGCTTTGTCTTCCTTCGCGAGCGTGACTCAGGCTCGGAAGATGGCGTGGGGCGTGAGCCTAAATGCTGAGTCTGTAAGTGTCGGGAGGTTGACATTCCAGTCCGGCTATTCGAGGGCGGGCCATCCTCGTAGCATAATGGGGCTATACCCTGGGAAGGTATCGCGGGACCTTCCAGTAGGAGAGAACCCAGCTGCGGCGCCGACCTTTGGCACTCAGTTCTGCGAAGTTGACGGGAACTACCCTGCCACCGATTTCAGGACTCCCGGTTGGGTCCACCCTCCTAGGTCATGGTGGGCGGAGTTGACCAACTATATCCTCACTCATTTTGAGGGGGACTTAGAGAGGTTAAACCTCCATGAGGCCGTCAGGGCGACCTGCTACGGCATTGAGATGAAGGTGGCGTGCTTCTACGCCATCCTTGAGTTGTACTGCCCGGCCTCGGGGACTTTCTTCACCCCGGTTGGTGAGTTGGGCATGGCCCTGCACGAGATGCGGGAGATCTCTGCTTTGCCCTTCGGGTCTCTTCCGTACGAAGAGTACTTTCCCTGTGAGGCGGAGTTGGCTCTCCTGGAGAAGCAAGAGCCTGCTTTGCTTGAGACATATCGGGAATTGATGTGCCACTTGCATATTTGTTCCAGCATCCACACTGGTGGCAAGGGTAGCTCGAAGAGCTTGAAGAGCTGGGGGAACTACTTGTTCCCGGATATGACTAGTGCGCCTGAGGCAGCTCATTGCGGAGTTGCTGAAGAAGACATCTTGGCGAGGATGGAGGTGCATGCTGAAAAGGACATCGTCGTGGCAGAAGATGATGGTCCTTTCGGGAAGGGTGATGTTCTTCGGAGCTTTCACCATCAGGCCCGTCGGCCTATGTCTCACAAGGCGTTGCTGGCCGGCTTCTTAACCATCTGGTTAAAGAAGTGTGTCGTGCCTTCTTCTTCGGGTGACATCGTCCACCCGAATGTGCTGCTGCCTGCCGTCCGCTTGGTCCATGGCCACCGTCTGGGTCTTCTCCCGGCCATGGTGTGTTGTATTCAGAGGGGCCTTCGTGTACTGACGGAGGCTTTCTGCAGGCCAATGGCGTCAAGGCGAGGGAAGGGTGTCGTCCTGCCTTGTGACGGACCCAATCCTAGGGTAGGTTTACCGTACACTTACTTGATGGCGTGGTTCGCCTTGCACTGCCCCAGTTTGATTGGAGCCGGGGAAGACCCTCCGCAGGGTGTTCAAACGGCGCTTCTCCGTCGCTTTGAAGGCCGTTCGTGGCAGAAAACTTATGTGGCCGAGGCCCGTAAGTTAGTGCGTCGTTATGACGCTTATAGCTTGTTCCGTTATTTTCCTCGCCTGCGGGGTGCAGGATACAACGAGGAATTCCATGATGTGGAGTCAGGTCGGTCTCCCATGAGTCGGGGTGTTTTCGAGTGGCTGGTCTGTATCCGGCCCTCGCATTTGCTGTACAGGAGTGGGGATACCTGCTACCTGGAGCCCTACGTCCCGAGCCGGTTTGCCCGCCAATTTGGGTATGACCAGCTGTATGTGGGCAACCCCAATCCGGACCTGGCTTTCATGGGGAGCCTCATTGATGGGGCTCGTGCTTGGCGGTTCTTTACCGCGGATGACACTGGAGCGTGGCTACGCACGCCGCTGAGGGATCCCGGCCTTTGGACGACCCTGTGTTTCTGCCAATGGTATGCAGCTTCGAACTCCACACCTGCTGGGTTTAATGCCAACCGTTCGGGTGTGAAGTTAATTTCTCATCGAATGAGGCAGAAGGCTTCTGATAAGAAGGAGGGCAAACGAGTCTGTGTTCCTGGCATAGAGGAGTTCATCGCTGTAGATGACAGCGAGGCTTCTGATGCGGGGAGCCCTCGCTTCGAGGCAAAGACGAGGGCTGATGCCCATGAAGCTGACACTCGTGAAGCCGGTTCTGGTGTAGCGGGGACAGCTCCCCCACAACATGTGGAAGAAGTGGAGGAAGAGGACTCTGATGTCCACTTCAAAAGGAAGCGTGGGAGTGGGTCCCGTAGGAAGTCGTCGGCGAAGAGGCCCCGTCGCCAGACTCCTACCATCGTGGTAGAGGGTGAGCTCTCTGCGGCGCCTCATCCTGCTGCTCCATTAGGGGTTGAGCCGTCGGTTGCTGAACCGACAACTGGTAAGATTGCATGATGCGCCTTTGATGTGTTCTAAATAACTCACCATCTGCCTTGTTGTTGCAGGAGCTGAGGAGCATGGGGAGCAAGGGGACCAGTATGATCCTCTATTCGCTTATGGAACTGCAGCTGGTTCCTTTGCTCGCTCGGAGGAGTCTGGGGGTGATGCGGCCGACGTTGGCCTCTCGGGCGCTGGGACTTCTAAAGGAAGTCCTATGGCATCCAGCTCTATCGGGTGGTCTGCGGAGGAATCGGCGAGCAGGCCGGCTATCCGCGTTGATTCTGACAAGAACTTCGCGATGGAACCCCTAGAGACTGATGCGGCTGACGAAATAACATCAGCCTTCGGTAAAATGACAACCTCTTGATCTCCTCTTGTTTACTGCATCTGCTTTTTGACCATGGCTTTGTTGCAGGTGTTCGGCCTCAAGATGCGTCGGCTTTGAAGGAGCCGGAGGCTTCCCCTGGAAGGTCAGAGGGTGGGTTGAGTGCTTCGTCCACGGCGGATGTTGCCATGTTGGACGTGTTGTATGGCGACTTGCCTTCTTATCAGCCCACGTCAGCTGAAAGGCGAGAGGATGAAGGGACGGCAGTCCCGGAGGTACCCTCACTCCCAATCACATCACCGAGTGAGGTGCCAGCAATTTTGCCCAGTGCGGGGCTGAGGGTGATCGTGGACCCTAGTTCCCCGACTTTGATTGTCGAGCCTGCTGCTCAGGAGGTGGTTGCCAGTCCTACCTCCGCGGTGGCTGGCGTGCTGGTGTCACTGAGGACTCCGCCGAGGTCACCTTTGGCTTACCCTGCTGCTGTCGATGTTCCCGCTTCTTCTTCTGCGGCGGTGTCGACTGGGATGGTAGATTGCTCCGAGGTTGTCTTAAGGATTGATGAAGCTGAGAATGACTTCATCGGTAATCTGGTCGACAGCTTCTATAACAGTTTGGAGCAGACTATCGGTCTAGTCTTGAAGGGCTCGCCTGTGCCATTCTCGAAGCTGAAGATGGTCCTCTCCCGTGGCATTGAGTGTATCCGGGACTTTGAGGGGTATCACCAGGCTACTGCTCTGGAACTACTGGTGGATAACCTTGAGAAGGACGTAGAGGAGTGGCGCCGTCTCCATCGTTCCGACCCGGCGTCTTTAGCTGATGAGCGGCTCACACATCTTGTTGCGCAAAGGCGCGAAGCTCGGCTTGCTGCTCAAGAGGCTGCTGAGGCTATCTCCTCTGACTTGAAGTCCTTGGAAGCAAGGCAAGCAGAGGTTGGGAGTGCGATTGACGCTTCCACCAGTGCTCTTCTTGATGCCGAAGATAAGGTTAAGATGGCTGAGGAGATGATCAGGAAAGCAAATCTCCTCTTATCCAAGGCTACACCGGTGTGTCTTGAAGAGACTGCGCGGCTTAAGCAGCTTAGGGCTCAAAGTGAGGAATTAGCACGGCAGGAGTCGTCACAGAGGGCGACTTTGGCGGAGGCTGAAGCTCGTCTGGCTCAAGCGGTGGATTTCAATGAGGCTGAGCTGAGATCACAGGCGCTGGCCCAGGCTGCTGATGACAGGAGGACGAGGCTAGCTTCGCTCGGAGATCGGGTCCGATCTTATCATGTACGCCTATAGGCTCCTCCATGTATCCCATCCTTTTGGAATTTAATAAAAATTCTTTCTTTTGTCGTGTTTGTTTGTTTGGATAATGAGGTATGGCTTGTCTGTTGGTTCAGAGGTCGCAATGACATAACCGAATGGGACGTCGCCAGTCTCGAGGTCAGCCCTTTGCGGGGCTAAAAGGGGAGATACTTGCCTTTTGTAAATGTCAGCAAGCATCGAAATTGAGACTTAGCTGTCTGCTGGTTCAGAGGTCGCAATGACATAACCAATTGAGACGCCGCTAAGCTCAATGGTAGATGAAATTTGGCTATCTGCCAGTTCAGAGGTCGCAATGACATAACTGGTTGAGAAGCCACCAAGCTTCAAAATAGGTGATACTTGTCTTTTGTAGATGTCGACAAATATCGAGACCTGTCTTTTGTAAATGTCAACAGGGCTCAAGATTGAGACTTAGCTGTCTGCTGGTTCAGAGGTCGCAATGACGTAACCAATTGAGACGCCACTAAGCTCAATGATAGATGAGACTTGGCTATCTGCCAGTTCAGAGGTCGCAATGACATAACTGGTTGACAAGCCACCAAGCTCAACAATGAGTGATACTTGTCTTTTGTAGATGTCGACAAATATCGAGACCTGTCTTTTGTAAATGTCAACAGGGCTCAAGATTGAGACTTAGCTGTCTGCTGGTTCAGAGGTCGCAATGACGTAACCAATTAAGACGCCACTAAGCTCAATGGTAGATGAGACTTGGCTATCTGCCAGTTCAGAGATCGCAATGACATAACTGGTTGAGAAGCCACCAAGCTTGACAATGAGTGATACTTGTCTTTTGTAGATGTCGACAAATATCGAGACCTGTCTTTTGTAAACGTCAACAGGGCTCAAGATTGAGACTTAGCTGTCTGCTGGTTCAGAGGTCGCAATGACGTAACCAATTGAGACGCCACTAAGCTCAATGATAGATGAGACTTGGCTATCTGCCAGTTCAGAGGTCGCAATGACATAACTGGTTGAGAAGCCACCAAGCTCAACAATGAGTGATACTTGTCTTTTGTAGATGTCGACAAATATCGAGACCTGTCTTTTGTAAATGTCAACAGGGCTCAAGATTGAGACTTAGCTGTCTGCTGGTTCAGAGGTCGCAATGACGTAACCAATTGAGACGCCACTAAGCTCAATGGTAGATGAGACTTGGCTATCTGCCAGTTCAGAGGTCGCAATGACATAACTGGTTGAGAAGCCACCAAGCTCGACAATGAGTGATACTTGTCTTTTGTAGATGTCGACAAATATCGAGACCTGTCTTTTGTAAATGTCAACAGGGCTCAAGATTGAGACTTAGCTGTCTGCTGGTTCAGAGGTCGCAATGACGTAACCAATTGAGACACCGCTAAGCTCAATGGTAGATGAAACTTAGCTATCTGCCAGTTCAGAGGTCGCAATGACATAACTGGTTGAGAAGCCACCAAGCTTCAGAATAGGTGAAGAGGTCTCGTTTTCACGAGGGAACCACTGTCATAGGTTTAATGTTAACATAACAGTGGGATATATGTGGTCCTACCATTCTATGGATGAGAATTGGTAGGTGATTTTGGAGGTCTCGTTCTCACGAGGAGAAATGAGGGGACTGCTGTCATAGGTTTAATGTTAACGTAACAGCGGAATATATGTGGTCCTACCATTCTATGGATGAGAATTGGTAGGTGATTTTGGAGAGGGAATCAAATGGGAGCAGGTCCCTTAGGATTTTTAGCAAACCCCCAGCTATCAACGGGTTTGATATGCCTTTACCAACTACCGTTTGAGTTGGGCTAGCCATGCTATTCCCCTCAGCATGATGAGTTATCGAGGACTCATGTTGGGCTTAGAGGCCAACATTTTCCTCTATCCTTAATCGTTAAGGATTTCGGATTATCAGGTTGATGTCTGCACAACCTCGATTGTCTTTTAGGATAACTGGTGCACGGCCAGGTCCCAGTTGATTCATGGCCGTATGGTCTCGCTTGGAGGAAGAGAAAGGCTCTCTTTGTGCGCATTTTGGACGCGCGGATCTCGATCAGAGGTGTGATGTTAACTTGATCGAGAGAAGGATCCTTGATTAAGGATAATACTTCTTTAAGAATTTGCCATTGATCGGCATCATGAGTAGGTCGCCACCTGCATTCATAAGGCGGTATGCCCCGTTTGAATAGACTGTTTCTATTACAAACGGTCCTTCCCATTTAGGCTGAAATTTGCCTTTGGTCTTGTGCGTCATGATCATCGGTCGTCTGACGGCTAAGACCAGGTCTCCTTTCTGGAAGACTCTCTGCTTGACCTTCTTATTGAAGGCTTTTGACATCCGAGCCAGATATAGCTCGATGTGTTGCTGAGCTTGTAGCCGCTTCTCGTCTAGGGTTTCGAGCTCTTGAAGACGCAGGCGATCATTGTCTTCTGATGTCATCTTAGTAGTCAAGGCTACCCGCAATGATGGCACCTGGATTTCCAATGGGATAACTGCTTCGCATCCATATACCAGGGAAAAAGGCGTATTGCCTGTCGGTGTCCGAACTGTGGTCCGATAAGCCCAGAGGCATTCACCCAACTTTTCGTCCCAATCTCGCTTATTCGAGGAGACGAACTTCTTGAGCAGCTTGATGATCGTCTTGTTAAATGCCTCTGCCAAGCCATTGGCGGCAGGATTGTAGGCGGTTGAAGCCACATTCTGAATTCGGTATTTATCGCAGAACCGATAGAACCCTTGGCTTACGAATTGGGGACCATTGTCATGGATGATCCGCCTGGGGACACCAAATCGATGGATGACATGGTGTTTGTTAAAGCTAACCAGTTTGGAGGTTTTAACTTCGGCCAACGGTGTGGCCTCTGCCCATTTTGAGAAGTAATCAGTTGTTGCCAAGATAAACCGGTGACCTCTTGCCGAAGAGGGACTGATTGGCCCTACGACATCGATTCCCCATGCTTCAAATGGCCATGAAGCAACAGTAGGGTGGAGCAACTCCGAAGGTTGGTGTATGAAGTCTGCATGAACCTGGCACGCCTTACACCTTCTTGCATATTGGGTGGCATCGGCCATCATGGTCGGCCAGTAGTACCCAAGTCTGTGCAGCCTGTCTTTAAGCTTTGGACCCGGCTGGTGAGCTCCGCAAATGCCATCATGTGCTTCTTTAAGCACTTCCTGTGCCTCTGAATGAGAAAGGCAACGGAGAAGGATACCGTCATATGAACGACGGTAGAGTGTCTTCAAAGTGGGATCTACGGAGCGACCTTCGTCTGACGGACGCCGCTTCTTTGGGATCGTCTGGAAGCAGACCGTGCAGAGCATAATCAATGAGAGGGAAGCGCCAATCCCTCGGCTCAAGATCCACGGAGATATTATGGACCTCTTGGATCCTTAGCATGCTTGGAGCATACGAGATGTCGGGTTGCGACTGTGAGGTGATACTCGGTGTCGGCCGGCAAGGCTAGCGTTGTTGCTAATGCAGCGAGAGCATCCGCCTTGGTGTTTTGAGATCGGGACACATGCCCGATGTAGAAGCCTTCAAATAAGCTAGCCAATTCGATGGATGTATGATAGTAAGGCACCAAGTCCTCATGGCGGACTTCATATTCGCCTTTCACCTGGCTAATGATCAGCTTTGAATCGCCGTAAGCTTCGAGGTAGCGTACCCCCATTCCATGGGCGAGCTGGAGACCGATGAGCAGAGCATTGTATTCCGCTACATTATTAGAGCATGATTCTGTCAAGGAGAATGCTTTGGGAAGGATATGATCCTGTGGGGAGATGAACACAACCCCCACTCCGGCAATAATCTTCCCTTTGGGGCCCATCCGCGATGCTCCGTCGAAGAACATCTGCCACACTTCCTCTGCTGAGGTTGCATTAGACTCGAAGACTTCATCAGGGATGTCTTCGTGAAGTTTTGAATGTTCTGGAACTGGATGCGCAGCCAAGAACTCTGCAAGGGCTTGACCTTTAACCGCCTTTTGAGGGGTAAAGGTCATGTCATATTGGGACAGTAGCAGTGCCCATTTAGCCAATCTTGAGTTCAACGACCCTGGCTTCGTCATGAGAAGACGTAAAAGGGTTCACCCTGGAGATGACATGTATGGTTTGGCCAACCAGATAATGTCGTGTCTTCTGGACAGCGAAGACGAGAGCTAAACACTCTTTCTCAATAGGATTGTAGCGAGATTCCGCTCCTATGAGAGTCCTGCTCAGATAATAAATGGCCTGCTCATGGCCATTGTCGTCCTTCTGAGCGAGGAGGGCGCCGAGGGAATAGTCCAGAGCTTTTACATAAAGCAAGAATGGTTTCCCTGATGTAGGGGCCACTAAGACCGGAGGTTTTGTGAGATACCTCTTGATGTCTTCATAAGCTTCTTGACAAGCTTGATCCCATATGAAGGCAGTACCCTTTTTCATGAGACGGGTGAACGGTTGGCAGCGGCCCGAAAGATTTGCTATGAATCTTCTGATGTAGGCTAACCTGCCTTGTAAGCCTCTGAGCTCTTTGAGGTTCCTTGGTGGATGCATACTCTGGATGGCTTTGACTTTGTCCGGGTCAAGATGGATCCCCTTTGACGTGACAATGAATCCGAGGAACTTGCCACTAGACACTCCCAAAAAGGATTTTGTCGGGTTCATTTTCAGCTGATGAGCCCGCATTATGTCGAACATCGTTCTCAGATCGCGAAGATGTTCATCTTTGCTGCGGCTTTTGACGGCAATGTCGTCAACATAGCATTCTACCGTCTTTCGGAGATGGTCGCGGAAGATCATGCTCATCGCCCGCTGGTAGGTTGCTCCGGCGTTCTTCAGTCCGAAGGGCATTACAGTGTAGCAGTATACCCCCAATGGTATTCGGAAAGAAGTATGCTTCTCGTCGTCGGGATACATCTTGATCTGGTTGTACCCTGAGAAGCCGTCCATGAAAGACATCCTCTCGAACCCGCATGTGTTGTCAATCATGACGTCGGTGATGGGCAGTGGGAACTCATCTTTGGGACAGGCCGTATTGAGATCACGGTAGTCGATGCAGATCCGTATTTTCCCGTTCTTTTTGAGGACGGGGACGATGTTAGCCACCCAATCTGGATGTTGTTCCTCCCGGATGAAGCCACAAGCAATGAGCTTATGAACTTCGGCTTCAATAGCCTCCATGATGTTTGGGCGGAACCGACGTTGTTGTTGCTTGACTGGCTTGACGTCAGGCTTAATATTTAGACGGTGCATAGCGATCTGCGGATCGAGTCCGGGCATGTCTTCATAGCTCCAGGCGAAGACATCTATATACTCTTTTATGAGTATTATCAATTCTTCCTTTTCGATAAGTGATAAGCTTTCACTTATGAAAATAGGCTTGGGGTGATCTTGACTACCCAAGTTGACCTGGATCACCTTGTCCTCAGTAGGTGGCTCGCGCAGCTCGAACCGCTTTTCCTATTGGAGACTTAATTGCTTGGCCCAAGGTTCCTCAGCAGCGGCTTCCGCAGGTTCCAATTGACTGCCTGAAGTCATATTCACAGTGAGGCCGTTGAACATTCCTCCTATGCTGATGTCAGAGTCCCACTCGGCAGATGAGTCCGACTGTGATGGAATTGGTTCGCCGTCTTTGACTTGAACCGTTACTGATGATGTGGGTGTAACATAACCCAGCCCCCTGCGTGTACTATCATAGTAATTTGCAGGTTTCCCTTTCGGGACAACATTACGCATCAGACCGCGTCTTCCTTTTCCGAAGTTCAGGCCGCCTGCCTGCTTCAAGTCATATCCCATCTTCTCCATGATATGGCGTGCCGGTTGCTCATAATGGAAGAACTGTGGGGCTTCTGAGTCCGAGCTTGAATCTGTAGATGCAGGTCCCCGTGGCTGGGTTCTACCGAAGATTATTGGCAACTGACCTTGTTTGGATGGAGGGATCACCAGCGTGGCCCCTTCTATAACCTCCACAGATGTAGTAGCCGAACTTGGCTCATGTACGGGCATGTGCAGAGAGCCCTCTATGATGGATTTAATTGACCCAATACTCGCAGGATAATCAAAAGAGATATCATCATTAATTACCCATTCACCCTCTTCATCAGAAGGAGTATTACATTGGGGGTCATTGAGGAAACATGCTGTAATTGGTTCGCCAATCAAAATGGCTGGCATGCCTGTTTCGGATTCTGAATCCGCCTCATTGCCACTTTCATTATCGTCTGGCAATGGCTCTGCAGGCGTTCCGTCGGCCTCTTGATATAGGAGGGCGTCGGTGAAGTAGTTTTCCACCCCCTTGAAGGGTTGCTTTTCAGCGAAGACAGTTCGTACTGTCGCATCATCTTCAACATATTTGAAGCATTGGTGGAGAGTGGAAGGAACGATCCAGTTGGCATGGATCCAAGGTCTTCCTAGCAGCAAGTTATATGATGTGTCAGCATCAATGACATAGCACGTCACTTCTGACTTCAAGCTTCCGATTCTGCAGCGGAGCCGAATCTTTCCAAGCGGATGGCTGCTCCCGGCGTTAAAACCGTATATTGTAGTGGTGGTTGCGGACAACCTGTACAATGGTATGCCGAGGAAATAGAGGAGCCTTTTGGGGATGATGCTGAGTGCGGACCCCGGATCGACTTGTACTCTTTCAATGCATGTTGAACCGATATATCCGGTATAGTACAGAGGTCGATCATGCTTGTTGTCTTTGAGAAGCATATCTTCCGCCGTGAAGGTAATAGCAGGCACTTTGGGTTGTGCGTGATGACACTCTAAGCAGGAAGGCCGTATCTCATCATCAGGGACCTCAGGCATGTATGTCAGAAAGGACTCTGAGTTGGCTAGCGCATCTTTGAGTGCCTCTCTTGTCTCTTTAGAGAGACGAAGGAGCTCGTGTATTGTGATACGAGCCGGGATATTGGCTAAGTGAGCCAATATATCAAAGCGGAAGGGCGTGGCTAACCCTTGGCCTGGCGGTTTCTTCAACACATGGTCGAACCGCACTTTCTTAGGCTTCTCTCCCCTTTTGGTCAGGACTGGAGCGGATGTCGGCATCGGTACTGACGTCGTTTGCTGTTGTATCTCGTCAGTAGACTTGTCATACTGCCTTAAGTATGATTTTTCAGACCGGGTGCCCGTCTGTTGAGGCGCATCTGCCTGCGCTGTGCAAGCATGCTTTTCTCCTTCTGAATCACTGAGGGAAGCCGAAGTAAGGTTGTCATCATCTGGCAGGACAGAGATGACATTGCAGGACTTGCCTTTTGAGTTGGGTTGCTTTGAACCCTGTTGAATATCTTGGACGAGATCCGGGTGTATCCACATGACTTCCCCCGTCTCCAATGTCAAAGGGACGAGACCCTTGTTGTATTGAGTCATGGCTGGAGGATGCTTGACTTCCAACCGCGGTGTGGGGGCTGGATAGGTCCCGTCAGGAACCATGACCTTTTGGGCTGTGCCGAATTCAAGGGTCACCATATTGGCAGTGACTTTCTTCTGCTCCGTCTTCAGTGTGAGGACGCCGGCATCAATCAGGGCTTGTATCCGGTCCTTGAGGACATAGCACTTGTCAGTAGGATGATGGACCATCCTATGATAAAGACAGTATTTGGGGTCATTTGTGCGCCCTATCTCATTAGGACGCCGAGCATCCGGTAGCTTCATCTTATTCCCTTTGTGGAGCAGATGGAATATCGTGACCACCTGATCATCTCTGAAGGAGTACTATTTTGGAGGGAACTTAGGCTCCTGGCTGTTGACGCCGCTCTTCTTGGCCTTTGACTGCAGGTCTCCCGAAAGTTCCACAGACATGATTTCCTTCCCCTTAACTTGGGAGGACTGCGGGAGATCGCTACGCCCTTTGTTGTTCGCGCCCCATTTGCTTCTAGGGACGGATGGCTCGAACTTCTTAGCCGACTTCTCGGCTATCTCAGCTTGTTCGACCAATTCCTTTCAAGTATGGGCTTTGACAGCCCCCATGCGGACTTCTACTTGATCCAAGAAGTTGTGCCTGCATGTCTGTAAGAGCATGGGTAATGGCATCCCTGCTGGGCACATCAGAGATAGATTTCTGAACCGCTCAATGTATTCACGGACAGATTCACCTTTCCTCTGCACAGTGGAAAGGAGCTTGTCCATGGTCACTTCGGTGTCATCTTCATAGAAGCGAGAGAGGAACCGAGTTTCCAGGTCGACCCAGGAATTGATAGAGCCCTGAGGAAGGCTTCGGAACCAGTCGAATGCCACCCCTTTCAAGGTGCCAATGAACAGCCTAGCCATGATGGCATCGTTGCTTATAACATTGCCGGTCTGAGACCGGAAGTAGTAGATGTGCTGATTTGGCGAGCTCTTACCATCATACGTGTGCAATGTTGGTGGCTTGAACTTCGGTGGATATGGCACCGAATCCCACTCCAGTGGGTAAGGACGAACTGCCCCTACTTTCTTTAATTCATCCCTCTGAGCCAGGGATGCAATTTGGGCTTGGAGGCCTTTTAAGACTTCGGCGTCTAGTGAAGAGCCTTCTTTGGATTTATCCGTCTGACGCGGATTATTGCTGAGGCGTTCTTCCTCATCATGATTGCTCCCGGTATCACCGTCGTCCCGGTTATTGAGGAGTTGAGCAAGCATCCGTTGGATGTTGTCTAGGGCCTCTTGCTGAGTTCTGGAGGTTTGCTCCTGAGCTTCCAAACGCCGACGAAGGTCGTCATTGGCGTTATCGGCCATATTAACCGATGCTTTGTCCGTTCGCACAGAACTGACTGTTGCTGAAGAGGCATACCCGCTGTCTTCATCTTCTCCATCGGATGATTGGGGTGACCGCCTGGATTGTGGCACAATTGGGACCGTCGAGGAGGAAGGCTGCTCAAATTATAGGGTATCGCCACCCTGGATCTGGTGTTTCAGAAAACACCTTCTTCTTGCACCAAGACTTCACCCAAGCCCGGGCTATAATCTGGATCTGGGGAGCCGAAAGGGGTATCATCAGACGTATGACCTTCCCTGTGTCGCTCTCGTCCTCTTCCGGTCATGTTGACGGACGCGAAGGCTGGGCCTCGCGAAGCGCTCCTTTCATGATGCTTCTTTGTGGCATGTGTGGGCAACCGGTCAAACACCGATTGACGGTGCGGAGATGCAGCCTTGATTGGATATTGCCGACAATGGGCTGAATGGATTGTCACAAGTCGGCATCCTCTTTGACAACAAGGGGAAGTGGTTTGGAGAGACTCCAATTCCTGCTTGTTTGTCAAGAATTGTCGCAGGTTAGGCTCAACAGAGCCTGAACAACCCCGTGGAGAGGCCTTTCTGGAGCGTACAAGGGATGATGCTCCGTTCTTCTTATCCCTGCAGAAGGGATTAGTACTGAATAGTACTTTGGCGCTAGCTTCGCCGACAGGTGCGAGCTTAGTGCTTGATGAATTGGGGAGCGGAGCACGCTGTGGTGCTTTGCCCGCTATTCTGCTGTGAAGGGGATCAACCTCAGATAACACTGCGGTCTTAGCCTCGCGGCTGCGAACCCAGTGAATTCGTTGTGGTACAATAGCTTCGCTTGTGAAAGCGAGGCTGACAGAAGGCTTTGCTGCCCTTGATTCAGGTGACGGTATGATTGCCGTCGTGACTTCATGGCTGGCAGCATCGTCAGGGCAGACGGGCATCTTACCCTTTTCTTCGCGGGAGAGGCGCAGTCTCGGCATGACTACACTGAGAGCTTCGGTTGAAGACTTCTGTTTAGGCTTCCATATCAGCCTTGACAGGGGACGCCTAGGTTCGCAAGGAACCTGAATAGCCACAAGCGGGGCTGTGGGGTGCTGGCAAGATTCTGCCTCTGGTTTCTGATTTGAAACCTTGGCCATGAAGACCTTCCTGTGCTTCCGTGCTCGAAGCGTCAGGCCACCCCCAGAGAGGACTTCTTCAAATCTTCTTTGATCGATCTGGATAACCAGGTTCTCAGAAGTGCAGGATCTGGGCTGCGGACATGCTTCCTTGTTGCGCCAGAGAACTGCGGCAGGTTTGCAGAGAACCTTTTCCGTCTCCGCAGAGACTTTGCTTGAAGATTTAGCCAGAGAAGATCTGGCTGCACCGGCTTTTCTGAATTCAGAGATAGACCCGAAGGTCTGTTCGTCGCATTGCGACACTTGATTCTCAGCAGAGGAGAATACAATCCCCAGCGGAGTCGCCATCTTGTTTTCCATTGATTTGCAAAGGGGGAAAACTTACAAATAAAAGTTTGAGGAGCTAAATTACAAGTATTCTTAAGAAGATTACAAGTAGATCTCCTCAGAGATTCTGGGGAAATGTGCCGATAGGAGTCTGGTCAGCGCGCGACCACTTTGTCCCTTTGACGATGCGAGCGATGAGATTCCCTTCTCGCCTGGTTCCGGGAATTAGAGAATAGAGGATTGGTAGAACCCTCTTGCTACTTCTCAAAACCGCCTTCTGTGAGGAATTCCTTCTCGCCTGGTTCCGGAGATTCCTTGAAGAAAAGAGGTTGCTAGGGTATCACCACCCTGAAAAGAGAAGTATTTCTCTTGAAAGGTCTCTGAATTAGAGAACGCACGGTGCGTTGTGAAGAAGCCTCCGTTGAAAAAGTCGATTCCTCTTTCTCCCCGATCGATCGATCCCTCTCCTTGTACCCCTGGTGGGCTATTTATAGGGAGAGCAAGGGTATAATCGTCCCCTTGAAGATATGGAAACAGATTGAACCGAATCTGTTTGAATCTGGAAAGTAGCCTTGCTGCGATGCTAGGATAGCTTCTGCGGAGCTAGAAAATGGCAAGTCAGTTGATCTTTCCGATTTGTTTTGATCCTTTCCATATCGTTGGAGGATTTTCTCTGATCTTCTTACTCGTTTCAAGAGAGTCAAGAGATTGCGGCAATCACCTGCCATATTTGAATCCCGATTGGATTTGATTTGCTTGGATCCGATCTCATCAGGAGATTTGATTGGTCAAAGATTGACCATAGCAGGCTGATAGCGGAACTGCCCGCTTTGAAGCTCATAGCGGAGCTAGAGGCAACTCTTGGCGAAGTCCGAAAAGAGGCTTTTCGGCGAAGCTATCAGTTAGCTTCCTGGCGATGCTCTGGATGATGCTAGCCTCTCAAACGAGGCTATCTCCTTGGGCTAATGTAATGCTAAATGCTAGCATTTTAGACCTGCTGAGGTCTGTTTAGAAACAATCCGGGTTCACTGTTCTGCTTGCTGGATCAGTGGAGTCCAAACCGCTTCCTCGTCCCTTGGAGGTGGGTGGAAACTGGTCTTCAGCTTGTCTGTCCCTTGTCTTTTGTAAATGTCAACAAGTTTAGACATCGTTCGGACCAATGAGAATCTTGTCTTTTTTAAGTGTCAACAGCAGTTGCTGGTCTTTATTCTTAATCAACAACACTGCGACGAGGTGACACGTCAACGCAGCAGTTGCTTAGTCGCAGTCTTTGGTCGCAGTTGTTTATGTTTGCACTGTAGTCTTATGCGACCTTGGTCGCAGTGTCGTCTCTGGTCCAAGTTGTTTTGTTTGCAATGCATGACTGCGACCAAAGGTCGTAGTTTATTAAAAAAACAAATATGTTTTTTATTTATGTCCAGGCATTTATCTCCAGGCATGTGAAAATGATACAAAACGCTCTCTTATACAATAAGATTGAGTGTTACAATACAGGAGTACAAAGAAGACTAAACATCAAAAGAGCCCTTGTTGACTAAGAGCAATGGTGTTATTGAGGTCTTTTTATTTATGTCCAGGCATTTATCTCCAGGCATGTGAAAATGATACAAAACGATCTCTTATACAATAAGATTGAGTGTTACAATATAGCAGTACAAGAAGACTAAACATCAAAAGAGCCCTTGTTGACTAAGAGCAGTGGTGTTATTGAGGTCCCAGTGTATTAAAAACTGTGAACGACGAGGACCATGACTTATTCCTTTGTGGACGATGAGGTCTATGACTTCTTCCCTTGTCGACGAACATCGATCAAGTTCGCCGGCGAAAATATTCTCCCAGGGGCCCAGCAAACCTGAAAAAGGACAATCAAGCTCTGGGTCATCTTCGTCCATAGCGTCATCTTCATCCATAGAGGCAGGTCCTGTTAGAGACTCTCAAGAAGGAGGGAATTCTCAGAGCAATTGCTCTCGAAAGAAAACAGTCTAAGTATGGGCTGTTTAAAAAGGGAGAGGGTGAGCCATATTTATAGGCAGCCCATAATAAGCATAATTAATGGTTCATTAATCATAACCGTCGGCCTTAATGATTGCACGACTATCGAAGTCCAATGGAAGGTTGACGCGTGGAGTGTCGTTTCGGGAAGCATCGAAGACGCTGGTCTCCAACCACCAGCGCCGGTTTGGCATTAAAAGACATTAACGCCTAAACCCAATGAAGAGCAGACGCGTGAACAACCGCTTCGGGAAACAACGAATGGTGCGGGTTCGTCAACGTAGACTTGACGTTAAAAGATCTCATAAAATCTTTATGACTGGCCGCGTCTCACGAAGTGACTCCAAGTCGCGTCCCCTCAGCAAACTTTTCATTTTTCATTTAGATTCAAAAAATGACTTAATCCAAAAACAACACTTAATAAAACAATAACACTGCGACCTTGGTCGCAGTTGCTGGCGGTAGTCTTAATCCAAAACAACACTGCGACCTTGGTCACCATGCATGTTAATATAAAGGAAACACTTACTTAACGTACTGCGACCAAAGTCGCAGTCCATATAATGCATGCAACCCTAGATTGCAGTTGCTGGCCATCTTTATCAATAACAACACTGCGATCTTGGTCGCAATTAACCATGTACACTGCGACCAAAGACTCTGACTATATTATATACAAAAAAATTAAACTATAAAGTAGAATTTTATCGCAGGCTGAAAAGGAGAAAGTAGATCTTTCAAAAAAGAGGTAAAGAAATAAGGCGAAAAGTAATTTATATCCTATAAAGAGCGGCAAAATAAAAGGGGGACAAAATAATAATAAACAATAAGGAAAAGTTATCGAAAGGGGTATTTGATAATTTAACTTCTTCCTAAAAGCGGGCCGCAAGTCAGTGAGGTAACAAATTGAGCCACGTCACCGCAGGCTGAGAAAGTACTCTCAGCCCGACGGCTGATATACATTTTTCTCATATATATATATAGATATATATATATATATATATATATATATATATATATATATATATATAAAGTGAATAATAAACATGGCTAAATCATTCCAATATCTAGAATTCATCAATGAAGATTTCACCTCCCAGAATTTCTAACATTCTATAAGAGTAATAATACAAGCATGTATTCTAATGTACACAAATACGATCCATACATTACTATGTATATATATGCATAACCCTCTACAACACTATGCGGTGTACACAATTACATGCCACAAGTATCATCTTACTCTTCTTATTCATAACCGGTTCATAGTTTCAACTTCTACTCACTTAATCCACTCCCTAGAAAATTAGGAATACATATTATTAGAATTTACTTAGGACTTCCTATTTATTAGAGCTTTAGAAGCATCACATACTAAGTAACCACACTTTAGTACCACGACATCTATGACATATGAAGCTATACACCAATATAAGCATTTATCATAGACCACACACTAGAATTTTTCTCTTTATAATATTCTCATAAAAAAACAGCGATTAAATTTTCATAATTGAATTCATGTCACCTACAAAAATAGTTATGAAATATTCTTATCTTACTCATCTCTACCTCTAAGGGTTTCTAGGTTTACTCACCTCCTTCAAGAGTTGAAAATGGCTTGATCTCACTCCTCTTGTGTCCAAACAATCACCCTATATAAGAAAAACATGAGAGTAAATTTTTAATGCTAACACCATCAAGAATATGAGGGTTACACTATTTAATTGGATTTATTTTCTGAAATTTCAGTCAGAAAATTACCTTGCCTGAAGGTAAATTTGAGCCCTAAAAGTCCAGATCTTGACTGAAGTTTATGACCCAAAGTTTGGATCTAACCAGCAAGAAACCCCCTCCCCCTCCTTCCCTTAGTGCGCGGGTCCCCTTCCCTAGGCACGGCCAGTGTGGTCGCGACCGCGCTGGGCGTGGCAAAGTTGGGTGCGGCTGCGCCTGGCAGCCCTCCCCCTCTCTACGAATTTGGAGGAGAGAAGAAAAAGGGTAGAAAGAAAATACAAAAAGACAAAAAGGAGAGATCTATGGGTTTTCTAAAAAAGGAGGGATAAATATCTAGAGTTTCAGCCATGGAGTTTCTCTTTCTCTTAGGAGAAGAAGAGAAGATGAGCATTTTTTCTCATCCTGCCTTTGGTAACCTTAAACCAAGCTAATTACAAGTTTGCCATAGTACTAATTTCGTCAAGTGTCCTACACTCTAATAAAGGCATCATGGCCCTTGATCTACTCCTCCCATGCATACCTAACCCCTCCAGTAACTATGAAATTTAGAAAAAGAATATATTGTATTTCTCTTAATTTTTACAAAAGAAAATACTACAAGTATTATACCAATATATACTTTAGTATTAGTAGTGTACCCATGCCATGTACACAAAACAATGTTCTAAAAAGCGGGTTCAGTATGCGCGCGATCCGGAAGCGCATAATGCTTAAACGGTTTAAACGGTGATTAAATGGATAACACGTTGTCAGGGGCAGCTCAATCTTTATGGAGACCTTAGACGAAAATTTCTAATGGGCCCTTTAAAATATACTTTATACAAAATTTAATATTTAATAATATTTTATTTGATCAATATTTTTTTGAAAAATAATTCTAACGTGATCATCTAAAAGAGAGCAAAACTAGAGGAGAAAATGCTCCTTTTCTTTCCTTTTCTGGTAAAAATCTAGCAGATAAAACGAGAATAAGCATCAGCACACCAAAATGCTTGGATCATAAAAACAAAGGCAAAAAGTTCTTATTAGATTCAAAAATGTTTGCATCACAAGTTTGTTTGCTGCTCTCTTTAGCTATTTCCTTACAAAACAACTAAAATACATAAATGAGAGCACATTGTGTTCTCTCTTATACATGTTTGTCCATTTCCTCCTGCATTTGTGTCGATTAATTGAACTGAGTCTTATTTTATTGCATAACTCACAACTAACTGATAATTGATAAATTAAAATTGATGTGATTCAAAGCAAGTTTATTAGTGAATTTGACAGCAACTTTATGTGTAGAAAAAACTAACCTTTAATTGTTTGCCCTTGAGTCAAATACGGAGATCTTTGTGCACTCTCAAAGCTGGTGAGGATTCAAAGAGGTCGGGACTAGCGCCTGCGACGAGGAGCAGGCCGCTGCGACGATGGCCGAGGTTGGGAAAGGGGCAGATCGACAGAGGCTTACGTGGGTTTTGGGGGGTGTTGGAGAACTGTGATGAGATTATTGAGAGGGAGAGAGTTATAGTTGGAATCTTGGAGAAAGGTGCAGAATGCGGACGATTCGTATGCTCAAGGTGTCGCCAATTCATCTTCCCCTTCAGTTATGAAGTTATTGATTTTTTTTCATTTTCGAATTGCCTAATGCAAATATGACAAGGGCCCGTTAATGTTTTATTATAAATTGAGCCTAGACCCAAAAAAGTTTAAGTATAAGCCTAACATAAGCCTGTAAAAAATATTAAATTTGGGGCCCCTTTGGCTTGGGGCCCTAGGCCTAGGCCTCATTGGCCTAAAGGTCGGGCCGGCACTGCACGTTGTATTATTATTTTAATATATAATAATATTATAATACTTAAAATATGCAAATGTGAATTTTATAAACTCTCAAAAAAACCCATAAAAGATATAATAAACATAACTTGAAAATTTTAATTGCTAGTATTAAGAGAAATTTAAAAAGTTATAATGTCAATCAGTTCAAAGTACATCAATGTACCTCCATCTAGAAAAGAAATAATGTATCGGGTTTGAGTTCAGTTAGCTTAATGAGTTCGAAATTCGAACCCATTTAAAAAATGATTGAATAATGTTTAAATGGACGCTAATTAATCACTTATTAGAGACGCTTAATCGTCGCTTAAGCGAATTGATTGCATGGCCGAGTAATCTGATCGCTTTCTTCAAGTTCTGTTCGGTTTCAGGCCGATAATATTTAAGCGGCTGATTAATCGACCGCTTAAACCTTTTTTTAGAACACTGACACAAAATAATGATACTTGTGTCAATATACATAACTCTAGAGAAAATCTTACTTATTAATTTCTTTAAGAAAGGTGGATGGCTAATTAATATACAAAGCTTACTAATTAATAATTATGAGTGTTAATTTGAGCTTATTAGATACCAGGTGTTACACAAACGCACAAGAATTGTTATTTTATTAAGTATCAAAGTGTATTGACTCAAAGGATTATTTGAAAGATAGATAAAGATAGAGAAGAAGATTAAACTAAAAAGATATTTGCTTTGGATAGGAAAAACACTAGGGAAATTGATTTCAACAATTTAATAATTGAAATTAACAAGTTAATTATGCTAGTAACTATGACTATTCATTAACAATCGAAAACACCCTACTTTAAGTAGTATTCTCTCTTAAGCAGCACTAATATTATGCTCTCGATGAGAACCTACAATCTCCCGATCTAGTAAATTTACAAGCTAAATGATACATTAAGTTCGGTGGTCTTTTTCTTATGATTGTACAATCTATGTATCTCCTCTCGACCTCAATATGTAAGGATGTGGTTTCTATTGCTATGAAGTGTTGCTAGATTATCTCCTCTCGGTGTCAAACCTAATCATCGATATAGTTGTGTACATCTACTAATTACATGAGAACGAAAATAATAACTTAACATGACAAGAATCTAACATGAAAAACAAAATAGTAGAGCTAACACAATAACAAGATTTATTCATATTTATTGCCTACGTCAATACCTTACCTATGGAGATTTTGCAAAAGAAAACAATAAACATGATTTCTATATTTATATAGTAAATTAAAAGAAAAAGAGAAAGGATAACACCAATTTGGAGATCACATTTGATCCTTAATCACAACTTCTCCTCTGGTATTCTTCTTCTAAAGCACCATAATTTCTTCTCTAAAAGCCAAATTTTATATAAGAAAAAGTATTTACAAAAGAGAAACTAAAACATAAATTATAAAACTTATTTCTATGATTTAATTACAAGAGATTGCAGCCCTTTGTATAGATCTCAGAGTCATATTTAATAAGGGATATAATAGGACTTCTAATCAAACTTTAACTCGCAATAGGAATTGGATTCTGAATTGAACTGCAGCCGCCTGGCATTAATTGCTGAAAATGAGTTATCAACCTATTGAACCGAAAAAAGTTGTCAAAATATGAATTGTAGTCCTTTCAATCATCTTTCTGTATCAACTTGAATCATGTGATTTGGACTTCTTTAATGAAAGTTATGATCAAAATACTAAGACATGTTCAGTCTAAATCCAAATCTGAATCTGATTTTGGCCTCTGTTTTGAACAGTACTCGGCTGCATAGCCGACCAGGTCGGCCGGGCAGCCGAACTTCTTCAAGTTATGGCTCTCATCTTTTGGCAGTTCTTCTCTGTATCTATTAGACTTTGTTGGCAAGTCTTTTTGTCTCTGGAGTCTTCTGTTATGTGTAAATTTATGCTGCAACCTTCAATGTATCGTCGTTTTTTCTCTTTTTGCTTTCTTTTCTTCAATTTGTGCTCTTGGCCTAATTTCTACAAAACCATAATAAAATATACACATACAACATTAAATGTGGTAAATAATAGGCATAAAAATGATGTAAAATATATATATAAATCACACTCATTAGTATTCACCAGTTAGCCGATTATCGACTCGTCGATTCCCCAATATAGGTTTAGTCTGACTGAGTCCCTGAGCAACTCGTCATAACATTTTTCAGTATTAGCACTAATTCATGTTTAAATATCAAAGTAATATAATTGATTAGTCCAACTAATCACCTACTAAAGAATTTAAATCAAGATGTCAATTTTCCCTCTAATAACGATCACCTTTCGTTGCCATGAGTCGCTCGTGCTCGCGTCCACACACTGTAGTGTCATGTGCTGGTGGTATAAGCGTGGCTCTTGTATTAACAAGTCCAACAGTTTGAGAATAGTGCGAATCAGACTTCGAATGAGTAAAATACAGCCTGAAACCTAACCACTTTCACCCACACGCGCCCACGCATGCGAGCCTTGCCCGCCTGACCTGCTGCTGGCTGCACCACCAAGAGGAGGTGGGGAGGGAGAGAAAACAAGAGAGAGTCTAAGAGAGAGAGAGAGCTTGGGGAGAGTATGAGGGTTA
Organism: Agave tequilana; assembly: GCA_038442645.1. Lineage (NCBI taxonomy): Eukaryota > Viridiplantae > Streptophyta > Magnoliopsida > Asparagales > Asparagaceae > Agave > Agave tequilana. The sequence goes on along the minus strand of JAVJIF010030075.1, from coordinate 20,362 downwards.
AAAAGAGGAGTTACCACCTCATTTTTCCCTTATATACTTCATTTGAATTTCCCTCATGATGCCAACGCATCTACACATTTTCCTACCCTCTTTTCCAACCATCCACCTCAAGCTTCCCTTAACACTTCATTCTTCCACTAATCCTTTAATTAATACTTGTATTTGTAATTACATGAAGGTATTTGTTTGTATATACCTTGTATTCCCAATGTGTGTGTGTGTGTGTGTGTGTTATACTTATAGATGTCTCACTTGATTATTCATTTCAATTTCCCATTAAATCCTATCAAAATTGTATTATCACATGAGTAACCGAGTTAATTATCATAAATTATTCATAAATCAAAAATTAAGACATTAAATTCATGACTAATTAGACCGAGCGTTAAAGCTCTACTCCCTTAAGAAAGTTTCGTCCTTAAAACTTGGTGTACTTTGAAATAAATGAGGATAGGATGTCCGCATCTCATCTTCTAATTTTCAAGTAGCCTCCTCAACTTGTTGGCTTCTCCACAACATCTTTACTAGCGGAATTGATTTGTTTTTAATTGCTTCATCTTACGATCCAAAATATGTACCAGTGTTTATACATGTGATATGTCCTCTTGAATCTACAATGATTGATAGGAATGACATGGATCAGGATCCGAAATATATATTCTCAACTGGGAAACATAAAATACATTATGAATTCTCTCTAATTTTGAGAGCAAGACCAGCCAATAAGCAATGAGTCTGACCTTATCCAATACTTCAAATGGTCCCACGTATTGAGGAAACCTTTTGCCACCCCAACCCTAACCCGTCTGAAATTCATTATAGTTGATAAAGCCCATAGGCCATAACATTATTCTCTCATATGAAAAGCGCAAAAATCTTTTAGCCAAACTTGCGAAGCTCTTGACCGAAGAGGAGCTCAGAAAAGTCAATCTGGTTTCTTCCCTGCTTTGTAAATATAAGAAGCTCGGCATACAAAACCCCCACTACTTCAAAGTATCTCTCTCACTTTGTTAGCTACGACATGCTGCAGTTAAAGTTAGAACGGTTGATGTGTAACAAGGATTGAATGACGAGACATTCTGAGACTTAATAGAGAAACACTCTTGGTTATAAATCAAGAGTTACAAGTGACATCAGACTACCACCCAATGCAAAGAATCACAAAAACCACAGAGGAGAGAATCTGATTCCATCAGTAAACTCAATCCTAGCAAAATTGGGGAAATGCAGGGATTGGCCTATATTGGAGTAATTATGTGCTTACAAGATGAATGGAACGAGCAATGAGAATGTTAACCCAGTTAAGAGAATGTTAACCCAGTTAAAGTTTCTGTAACAAATCGAAAGTCCCAGTTCCAAACTTCACCGGCTGGCCAAGGCACACGCTAGCTGATGGGGACTGTAACACATCGCTTTCCCCATGGAACGCTGCCTCCACAATAAACCTTGTTGCTGTCTCGAATGTCATCTTGCTAAATGGTGAGGTGTTAAAATCCATCATCCCCAGCCTGTTCATGGGCCGGTACCCTCCATGGGCAGACATGAAGTCCGCGATCAAACTCAAGTGTCGGGTATTTACACGAATGCCGTATGGCTCAAACACGGCCTTGACCTCGTTGATGATTGTCGCCCTTGCTGCTTCCACTCCGTAGGTGTTGAGCACTGCATGGATGTCATTTGTGACTACTCTGTTGACATCCAGATCATCTTGCAAATCCCAGAATGCAATAAAGTTCACCCCAGCAGTCTGAAGAGAAATACGGTCAGTTGACCGCTTTGGTTCAACCACTGAACACCGATCAATGTTCCTTGATTCCTTGACATACACGCGCTTGGCTGTCTTCTGGGCGATCTGCAAAAAAAACATGGAAGCGTAATTCAGGAAAAATGGGAATAGCCTATGTCTAATGACCATTCTGAGAATCAAACTAAAATTTTGAAGTTAGATTAAAAAACATAAAACCATATTTAACAAATAGTCAAATGCTGCTAAATGACTTTTCACGGCTAATTTACAGAAAACTATTCTGAAATTCGACAGATGCACTGTCTTCTATGCATTTATTAAAAAAAATTACCTTTTTACCAGTTTTAGCTATAGTATGCCCCCATCAAATTTTATAATAAGGAAAGTTACCTCCAAATACACACTTAAATAACCACAGCTTTAAGGAAATTATGAATTTAGTACAATGCAGAGTCTGAAAAAAAATTCTACTGTTTTTCTTATAGAAACTGGGACCTTAACACCAGTGGCATTAAAATAAGTTTAAGACTAAAACATGATATGCAACCAATGGCTTGTGGATAAGGACTCTAGAAAAATTATTCTCATTGTCTCTAAAGCCCTTTTCCTTTCTTAGATCATAATTTATTTTAATAGCATATTCAAATTCAAGTAAAACGAGCCATATGTTCTTTTACAGTGATAGGGTTTGGGCTCAATTCTGTTTAATAAATTGCACCTCAAACAGGATGTTATATTCTCTGAATTAAATGCAACAGCAAACATGTTGTGAGCTACTTCAAGAAACAATAAAAATGAGTCAAACATATATGTTGCAAAGAGCATTTTGAATTAAATTTAATTGCAAACGTACTGTGAGCTACTCGAAGAACAATAAAATTGAGTGAACCATAATGTAACGAGTTTGGAAGAAGCAGTTAGCAAATACCTCAGCCAGTAAAATAAGATGTTTATCCCTCAAAACAAAGTGAGCCTCAAATTTCAATCCTTTGGCCTCCACAAAGATTGCGCGCTTCATCTTTTTTCTGCGGCTAACTTTTGGTTTCTTTGCTTTACTTTTGCTGGCCTTTGTAGCAGATGAAGGCTCAGTTCTGGATTGGCTAACAGATGTTTCCTCATCAGCTAAAGTACCAGAGTCATCCTCCAGTGCTTTCTCATCAGCTACAGTATCAGGGTCATCCCCTCCTACTTCAAAGTCCTCCTCAGCCTCAACCTCAGCCTGATCAACTTCACTCTCAAATCCTGACTGGTACTCGCCGTCAAGCTGATCTACAACAATAGAAGTTTTTTTCTCCATTCCATCATCATATTCCATTTCGTCACATATCTGTTTTTTCCGCTTTTCGGCATCAGCACCTTGATCTTCATTGTCATCATCATCTTCCTCATCATCTTCATTCTCACCAACTCTGGCATCGCCGCCTCCAACAGTATTATCTTCCCCATCAGCAGATTTGCTTCCAGTTTGATCTTCTGCCCCTTCTTCCCCGGTACCACCCCGGCCAGAAACAACTTCAATGTCACTGATCTTGGATATTAATTCCAAGTGTTTTGATATGGCATCCTCCATTGCATCGACAAAAGTGGTTCTTAAGATTGCCCTGCAATCTTCTAATGATATCTCTGTATGAAAAGGATAAAGACGATGTGGGTGGAGCTTCATCTTAAGCTTGTATAGCGTAGAAACGTTCTCTTTATGAGTGTAGAATGGCACAGTAGAAACCTCCATACTCTCGACAAGATCTGCTACACATATCCTCTTTAATTTAGAGGCAAGACGTTCACCATCTTCTCTGTAAAAAGAAAGGAAAATTTAACAAAATTATCCTCAGTGAAAACAAGAAAATAAGGACCAAAGTTAAATGAAAGGTGGCAATAGCATAACAATCCCAAAATCATTAGAATATACGACTGAAATGAATGCTGGAATAAAGCAATTCCTTCCATGTTCAAAAAAAAAAAAGAATAAATCTGAGAAACATTCCCAAGGCCGGAAAGAGACGAGACATGCCCCATTAAAAGGAAAGGTCACATCCATCAGTGAGAATAATTACCTTGTGTAATCATTAACATTGTTTTTTTTTTGGTGTGTGTGCGCGCGTGTGGTAGTGAGGGTTAAAAAATGGTCACAACGAGGGGGAAAAATTGCACCTGACACTACTTCACTTACTTGGTCATCCAATCAAGCAAAGGACAAGTCATGATCGGAGTCCGAATGGCCTCCTTTGCGCTCATCAGAATTTCTTGTAGACGAGGTATACCTAAAGTAACGTTCATCTCTCCTCGTCCAGCAAGATGAAAAGTATTAAGTCTGCCAATTAGTAAAATTGAATTGTTATTTCAAAATATAGTCAACAACATAAACTAACCAAACAAGAAAATATTGCTGGTAGAAAAAAAAAACTCATTTCCAATATTTACTACAAACGCCTTTTGAAATACAAATGAAGGGTCCTTAGCAGCTAAAATATTGCTTGTGAACTGACAGCCAGCAAACCTGGAAAAAAGCATTTAAATAAGGACGGGCTGACATAATCCAGTAGAAACAGTTGTTACAGAAAGTGAAAAAGGTATCACATGAACGTTTTTATTATGCTGATTAAAACAAAGCGATAAAAGCACACTCAGAGAGATCCATTAGGTTAAACAACATTGAAATAGCAAAAGCAATGCCAGATTATTGCAAACAATAGGTAATATTACATGCTCAAGACAATTTTTTGGCAGAGGAGCACTAATGGACTGGCATCTGAATACTTTTCGAAAAGCATGCCTTTTGTTAGCTTTCAAATAAATTTGATTTCAATTTGTTCCTACACATCAATTATCTAACAGGGCCTCAATGGAGAGTTTGATTAAGAGTAGGAAATAGATTAGGTAAATAGCTTTAAGAACAATGATCATATATCTAAGATAAAAGTATTTATGTTCTAAAATGAAAGAAATCAGACTCGCATGACCAAAAATTATCATTTTAAACTCTTAGAAGAGAAATGAAGGCGGCTATCGGAAAGTAAAATTACAGATGGCACATAGGAGAAGAAACATTCTCAAAAGAAGAAACAAAGATAAGGAAATGATCTCACGTCATCTGTGTTGATGGTTCCCCAACAGACTGAGCCGCAATAACACCAACAGGTTCACCAGGTTCAGCAAGACTGGACAGATACTTGAGCTTCATTAATTTCATTAGGTCCTTACGCTTAATCTGATAATGACCCTTTTGCCTCTTTGAGAACTGACGAGCCAGACTTGTTGCTTTCTCTCTTAGGGAATCTGGTAGCTCCTTAATAAAGCCATTTGATTTCGACAAATGAGAATCCTCAATTGGCAGCTCAAACTCTCTAAGACAACTCTTTGATTCTGAAAATTTGTTCAGTAATTGTGTCATTTCCTTTTGCCACATAATAAAAAGTCATTTACTGTTGCACAACAGTAGAGCGGGATGAAATGTTAACAGTATACTTACATTAGAAAGTACTTGCACTTCAGTAATATAACTAGTTTTGAGAACATCGACTCCATCTTCCCCATATGCGAATTGGACAACAGAGCCATCTGCATCACGCACAGTGTAATCATAATAAACCTTCAAACTCTCAAGGTTCTTGACGAGACATCTTTGCAGGTATCCACTGCGAGATGTTTTGATTGCTGTATCAACCAATCTGTAGATAACAGGAGATGTTAATTCAAGAAGCAAAGCAAAACAACTTCTGCAGATTCAACAACGATTCACTATATATGTTCCATCATTGTCACTAATTGCAATCATATTCAATTTGGGAGGCCCAAACTGCTAGTTGAAATGGTGCAGGGTGTGCACAGTGGAGGATAGTTTTGCAATCAGCAATCTATACAAATATTTGAATATAAACAGCATGCAATCTACACTAAAACAAAGAAATAAGCAGCTAATTTAGTACTATTATCAAATTGAAACGTCTCCATTAATCAAATAAAAAACAGATCTATGAAAGATCAATGTATACTTAAGGTAATATATAACCGGGTAGACATTATACAAAGCCACATAGTACCAACTGAATTATTAATTGTATAGTGTTTCTTATTTCTTGCCCTAGAGGATTGGCTCGGGTTATAAAGGGGTTGTGGGATGTTAAAGGTTCAAGTCCAGGCTATGGCCATTGTTTTTTTTTTAAAGGTGTGGTTTTTCCATATTTTGTTACTAATTACTGTAAATCCATTTCATGTTGAGAAGAGTGAACTCAAGATCAAGTCTAAATGTATTAGTCTACCTAAAACAAGAAAGGTTACAAAAATCAGCTGTCCATATTGGTTGTGAATTCCTCATATCAATATATATTGGGGGACGCATCAATTCCAGCATTCTGAATAAATCTGATATTCATATATACATTGATAAAGTAAGGTTAGTAGTAGTTGCAATATCCTAAAATGTAACCAATCAGCAAAAATATCATAACCTAAAGATGAAGGCATTTCATGTCGACACCACTGTCAATTGGAGAGGAAAAGAGGAGCGAATAGAAGAAAGAGAGAGATGGGGATACTGAGCTTAAAAAACATCAGGTTGGAAATTTAGAAATAAGCTACTATTTGGTTTTAGTCTATTGGGTTTTTAGGTTTAAAAAAACGTAACTCAGAACCCTCAAGGAACCCCAAAAGCCTGATATCACTAAATATCAGACAATGCTATCAGCTGATATCCAATACACCAGCCAGTTTAAGTCCAAAAATGTACAACCTTGTTAATTTCTTAACATCATAGAAGCGCTCAAGGATTGGACCAGACCAGTTAGGACTAATTTGCAATATGCCCAAATGAGAAGAAGCCCTAGGATTCAGCTGAGTTTGGCAAGTGAAAATCCAGCTGAGAGCTATGGGTGCAATAAGAACAGGATAAGAAGTCAGGAAGTTGCAATCCTTTCTAACGCAGACGAAGAAGAACAAGTGCAACGGGTTCGGTTCATGTGTGTGAGCCACACACACATACAATAAGAGGGCCAATCCGACGTTGACACGTGGATTGGAACTCTTATAATCCCTTATAATATGTGTGTGAGGCCCACACACATAACATATTATAAGAGGATCAGTCCACGTGTCAACGCCAGATTGGCCCTCTTATTGTATGTGTGTGTGGCTCACACACATGAACCGACCCAAGTGCAACGCCCCAATACGAGATTCGAACCTGAGTAAATGTCAAAGGATGAGAGAGGAGACAAACCAGAGTAGCATAAAACTTATGGTAGAAACAGAAGCTTTTGGTGGGTGGAGGGTGGGATGTTTGTGGTGGTGGTGGGGTGTGGGTTTTTTTTTTTTAGGGGGGTTTTGGGGTGGGGGGTTTATTTACCCTAAAATACCATCACATGGTATTAGCACATACTCTGATGGTGGATATCCCAAAAGGATCCATTATGAAGAAGGATTCATGTAACAAGCTCAAAGCTTAGGATAAAATATTTTGTTGTTGATGTTGGGCAAATTACATGAGCACCTTTCTGGTGTTATCCTTGGAGAAAAATAACCATGTCTCCTGAAATATATTTCTAAGCATCATTTTAAGCCTCAGTTGGGTTTTGAAATGTATTTCTAAGCAGCATTTTAAGCCTCTCAATTGGGTTTTGACTCTTCTATCACATAATAATCAACACTATCTTTCGAAAAGAACCAAAAATCGATTCCATCCCTTATTTAGCATCCACAAGGAGGAAATGTCATTTAACCTCTAGATGCACAATATAAAAGGCCAAGTAGAAGAGATTAAATTGTTTATTTCCAACAGTTTTATGTAATTCACTTTCTAGTTTCTCTTATATACCCCAAAAAAAATCTTGTTTATTTTGAGATCAACCCAAAAATATTTATATTGTGTCCTAGATACACCCCAAAATAAATAATAATAAATAAAATAAATAAAACAAGCAAACATACAGGGAAAAAGAAATCTTTAAGTAATTCAAAAACAACCCAAAATGAATGAAATATACTCGGTTCCTATGTCCTTTTGTTTTATAAAAGGTAATAACCCGATACAGGTAAGATTAGAACACCAAACCTCTTGCTCAAAAGACACTCTACCACTGTGCTATAGTACAATGCCCTGTGTCCTCTTATCGTTGCCTTCCTCTCATGTTTGGTGTACTCTAGTCGTGTTGGGGTTTCTTTGAAATAACTTGAAGATTTCGAGGATTATCAGAATACAAAGACTTTTGCAGATTAGATCAAGTAAGATTTCAGGCGTCATACGACTCGTACCTAAAAAATCTTTGCTTTCTAGTAACCGCATGCACACCTATGTTAAACTTTGCATGGAAGTGGACAAATGAAATCGGCTACTGAACGAAAGGATTGAAAGGAAAAAATGAATAATTTATCATACTTCTAATTGACGACGTACGTAGTAGATAAATCACGAAGATCCTCCACCAGATTAGAATGAAGTCAACGAAACCAGTTTTCAGTTATGATGCACATATACAGAATTAGAGTTGTAAAACCACTTAGTTTTGTTCAGGTCAAATAAGTCATGCCAAGGATAGACAAATAGAATTTCCTTACTCATGGAAAATAGGAATATTATGCAAGACAAACCAAAATATAGCTGGGACAAATAGCCAAATTGATGCAACAGTTAAAAATATGTTCATATTATGTGAGCATATTATCAATTACAGAAAATTAACAAAAAGATAGATATAAAAGGATTGTATAAAATGACTGACAAAAGCAACTTTTAAGTGCCAATTCACCATACCCATCACGACCAGCCATGCAATGGAAATAATATTCTTGAGGGCGAAGACCAGTCAAAAAGCGATCACCAATAAAACCTCCAGCCCGACATGAAGTATCCCAAGGAGGAAAGCAAGGTAAAGTTTTTCCAGAGATCATTTGTGGGACCCTCTTCCCCTCCAACTCTTGTTGTCCTAACAATGAAGAAATTTGAGTCAAATTGACCTACAAAGCAAAAGAAATGCAATCAGTTAATCTACATGCAAAAAAAAACACCCATTATTATGAAACTTGAATGAAACAACTAATTTGTTCGAAGATGTTTAATCTACCTACACACGAATTCATTTTATGAAGAAATAAACTGCCAGAACATCTCTACTATTATAACTAGAGTAGGTGTTGTAGCCAGCCGTGGCGACCAACAACAATTTTTTTCCGTGTGTGGGTCCCACACATCGCTTTTCTCTCCAGAAATTTCCCTCCACGAAAAAACTGTCAAAGGGGCCCCACGATATATACACCCACATCAACCCCCCCCGGCGTGATGTATATAACATCATCTCTATCGAACCAACCTGACAATTGGGGTGGTGAGCGGCATTTTGACTACATAAAGAATGCATTTAAAATTTAGTTTGATCTAATTGGGAAAACCTGAACATTCAATTAGAATTACAGGAGGTAAATGTTAAGATGAGAAAGTATAGCATATATAGAAAATTAATATGAGCCAATATGTAGTTGATTTAGTCACAGAAAATGACAGGCATAAACTTCCAACTAAAACGGAAAAAAGAAATATTAAAACAATAATAATAGATAACGTACCAGTCCACCTTTAGCTCCAGTTGTCGTCATGAGAGAGAGACAGTTTCTGGGAAAGGGCTTTTCTAGTCCCGCAGGAAATAAGGCTTTATTAACCTCCGAAGTAAGAACATTCAAGGAATTGGACATCATCCTGTCCAACCGAGTTGTTGCAGATTCTCCATTACTTCTGAGAACTTTCTCAATCTCTCTCCGCAAGTCCAATGGATCTACCCAAGAAAAACACTACATGATACTCAAGCAAGTATTAACTGAACCTCAAAAGCTGTGTAATTATTGCTATGGAGTTGCAATAAGATATTGGGTAACATTGCACATTCACCCTCATACATACAGAAGTCGACCTGGAAGGTTGTCCAACAAACAAGCTGGGCATGGACAACATATATCCAGCTAGGTAATTCAATTGATCAAAGAGTAAGAAGTGAACCTCAAATATGGTCTCAAACTTATAATCAAGAGAGGTTGAATCAGACCTGACATGATTCTCATGTTCGGCTTAATAAGATCAACAATATACAAATTAATAACATTATATAGGTAATGTTAATATTCATTAAAAGTACAAAATCTTTTGGCTCATACCATTCATTCTAGCCTCGGTAGCACGGACACTTCATATGTCAAGCCGTGTCGTGTTAGGCATGTGTCGGGCACACATGTCAAACACACATATCATACACGATACTTTTATTTTGTATGTATTTTTTTAGAATTTGTTGTGTCTTGGTGTGTCCGTGTCCATGAAACTAGCTGGGATTTTTCTCCACAGAAAAAACTAATAAGACAAAATAGATGAAACATACAAAGGGTGATGCAAATAAAGCAACCAATTAAATGACCTGTTCAAGAACAAGTCATTCGGTGTTTGGATGCAATTTCCAGCTTAAAACATGCCTGTTCAGTGGACAGAGTCCATGGTATGTGGAGGCCTTGTTATACTAATTTGGCTTGGAGGCCAATAGCTTACCATCATAAAATGGATCTCACAGCCAAAAGTAAAAGGGCTACATGCCGGATATGGTCAATAGAATCAAAAATCTGTGACTGCGCGGCTGTTTTAAGATTCTAAGGCTTCACATGCATATGCCATGATACCAAGAGGAGCTGCCGCCTGACTGGGGGGAGGAAAGTGGGGGCAATTTATTGTGTTAGTGATTTTTCCCTACAAACTGAACTAGTCATCTTGGAGACTGACCAGAAAGCAAGCAGTATATTATAGGCTCAGAACCTGTCTGTCTTATTAAATATATATATATATATCAAAATAGAAAAAAAATTTGGGGTGGGGGTGGGTGTGGTCTCATGTTCTGCATGGTAAAACTAGCGTCAAACTCAAGCCTGAGTTCCGGGCTCCATGTAAGCAATCTTCTAAAATAGGAAATTGCTCGATAATGCTCAACTTTTTTTGGAGAAGACTCAGCAATCTAGAGAATAACTTAAGGATTTTCCAAAAGATTACAGTTACATTACAAAATGTCATAAAAGCAAACAATGATGCCATTGTTAGAAACATATAAAAGCAATCAAATGTCACAAGAATTTCTAAACTGCAGGACTGGAGACCTGACAAGCTAAGAAATAAAACAATGAACAGTAGTTTACAATTCTTCCACAAAAATTTCCCATATGTTTTTTTAGCATTTCTTATGAACTCACCTATATCACCACGCTTGGTACCAGTAAAACGAAAATGGACATCTTCACTTTGTGCTTCACTTTTTGCTAGCATTACTTCCCGATCCATATCTGATTCTGGTAAAAGTAAAAGGTCGTCCACTCCGCAAGTAAATGCATGCATCTGAAAGCATTGAAAGTTAGTCATTTCAATACCCTGCTCGGCTGAAATTTAAAATCACAAGCATAGCAGCAGAAAACACATTCAAACATTAGATAAGCAGGCTAACCTGCAAAAATGTAGTCAACAATCGACTAAATATGGACAGCAAACTGCCTGCAGTATCTGCACCATAAAGTTCATGTACTATGTGAACCAAGCCATATTTCCCAAACTGAGCCTTGTCGATCATCCCATGTATGAACTCATTATTGTAAATATGCATACTGCATTCTTTACTGTCTTTTGCAAAATACTCTTTCGGGATTCTTCCATCTTTTTCAACAGTAAAAGGGGAGCGGCCCCTTGTAATATGGCATAAGATTGCAGTTATGACCTACAGAAAATAGCACTTTAGATACTACTGACGGGTAAAGATGCAAATATTTTACAGTTTACACAGCTCTTTATGACTCACTTGAGTCAAATAATAAAAATTTGATAACACAAACCTGTTTTCCAGTCCACAAGGGCTTTGGTTTCCAAATAGCAGGAGGAAGGGGCTGAATCTCATCATCAGAATTTAATGCAGAAACCTTCTGGCCAATTCTACCAGGTTGAACATTGCTAACAGCAGGAGGCAAGCAAGAAGCATATAAAAGCTGATGGTACTCTTCGCGGGTTAAAAATGTATCTTGCTTACTTAGAAGTACAGCGCTTACAATGTGGTCCTGAAGAATAGAGTAGGAAAAAAAATTGATGGCCAAAGGCATGTGTAAACAGATTATAGTCATAACAAGAAACAACAAGCTTTTTAGCAACAGTATGTCGGTTATGCCAAACAGTGTATGTTGCAACAAATGTAAGCTCAGAATCAGACAAGGCTCACAACTTGTAGCTCATTACCTGAATCAGACCCCTAATGGGATCTCCACTTGTTGGAACAATGTATTGTTTATTTGCATTGACAATATTAATAGCTTCAGCACGTGAAATTTCATCCTGAGGAAAATGAACGTTCATCTCATCTCCATCAAAATCAGCGTTGTAAGTACTGCAAAAAAGGAATAAATTTATTGAAAAAAAGCATCAAGATAGTACAGAAACTCAAAATCACTAAAATATGTAATATAACCTGCAGTTTGCATAGTGCATACGAAGTGTCTTCTCTCCATTCAAAACACGAACAACATGAGCCATCATACTAGGCTTGTGAAGTGTCGGCTGCCAAATTTGGAAAGAAACCAATCAGGAAAGAAAATTAAACACCTAAGGCAAATACAGAAAGCAATATATTTTCCTCTTGCTTCGCTACATAGATATACAAATTAAGCAGTGACTAATTTCTAAGGATGCATTGACAAAAACCAGTATGCCCTTAACATTTTGGGTTTACATTGTGATACAAAGAAAAAGTACTTAAATTACTACATCCCTCCAGACTGAAATAAGTTTCAACAACTCATTTGAACCCCACTGTTGACAGGAACAGAGAAGGCTGTTCAATAACTACTACCATAACATTTTTACCTACATTATTTATACAATTATACTTATGAGACCCAAAGATCATATAAGAAGCACATAATTTCTTGAAAACCTTCCCCTGCGAAAGAAAATGTCTAGCCTAACATTTTAAATCAAAAACCTATAGCATCTGTTACCACTCAACAATAAAAAAGCACGAACTATAAGGCTATTAATGTCCATTATCTTCCTATGAAACTAAAACCATACTCCGGAGCCTGTCTAACCATTAGCTGCTTCTTCAATGTAGTTGTCCTATATGATCAAACCTCATCACCTCAGCATAAGTGCACAACAAAATCTGCAACAATCATTATGCTGTCACAAGGTAAATGACAGTGATGGACAGAATATTTTCCCCTAGCTGTCTAATGTTTCAATAACCACCTAACCAATGTTGTAACTTCCAAATATATTTGAATTCAATTGTCTAAGATTTTGATCAGGATTATTATCAATTTCAAAAATAATTTCTTCAGTATTTGAAGTCCTCTATATTCATTGTTATCATTTTTAATCAAGGAAAGAAAAAAAATCTGAAGAAAAACATGAATATGTTATGATGTCATGAGGTGACAAGACTATGTAATGAAATTTAGCAAAAAGAAAACTTAAAACCAATTTATAATCATCCTAAAGACGAAACAAACTTGCAAGGAAGATTAATGTGAAATCAGGATCCTTAAAAATAGTACAAGGATCAATAATCACAGAAGAATTTTGGCACATCACATTCTCAACTTACTCTTACAATCTTAATAATTGATGGCAAACCAATGAGATAACAGGAGAATCTTCCAATGAACAACACAATCGCCAAGACTTGTTAAAGTGGAGTGTGATAATCCCACTGTCACCAGATTACTGAAACTAAAGCGTACCTGGGCAAGAGTACTGTACTATGAAGAGTGTCGAAGTCTCATAAACCCATCCCATATTCCCATGTCATAGCAATGTGCTTTCATTATTATCGTTCATCTTATATCATACATCAGAGATGAAAGAGAGGGAAGTATTATAAGCCCTTCCATGTTATAGCAATGTGCCTTTCATATTTTATCCCTTTGTCTTATATCATAAATCAGATATGAATGCAATTACTTTACTCAATCTTATAACCTCCACACACACACACACACACACACACACACACACACACGCATGCACCCACACACGCCAACCTTTACCCTGCACACCCTTTTTTTCTTTTCTTTTTTTTTTTGGGTTTTGGGGGGAGGGGGGGGGGGGGGGGGGGGGTTTGGGGGGGCCTTGAATCAAAAAGAAGTTTCAATTCTGGTTGTAGTTTTCATCCCCATTAAAGCCAGGAGGAAAAAAAGAAGAAAAAAAGACGTAAAAAACACATGAGCTGTTTGGGAAAATTTACAATAAATTATTGGTTCTCTTATCATCGTAATCCTAAATATTAAGACTCCTTGGCCCCACAAAAATATAAATCTAATTATAATTAGACATTTAAAATTTAAGTTATACCTATCATGTAACTCTATTATATATTCTTATCTTAACGCTCAAGTGTTTCCTTTCCTTATCTTTTCATGCAACTAATATATCTTGATCTTAAACATTAGGAATGATTGGTCCCACAAAATTTAAATCTAACTGAAATAGTGTACATTAAAAAAAAATTAAATCATACCTATCGTGTTACAGAATCAATAACTATAACGTATTCTAATCTCAAAACTCTATCAATAATTTGTCCAATACCCGAATCGTATGTTTGGACAGTATCGACCCTATTCGAGGCCAACTCAGCCAAATCGGCTGAGTCGGGCCCGAGTCGGGCCGACATTTCTCCCCCTGCTCGAGATCGGTTAAAGAGAGAGAGACCTATGTCATCGTCGTGAGCCGTCGCCTTCATCGTGAGAGGGAGAGGGTGAGGGAGCTCGGGTAAGGGGGAGGGGGAGAGAGAGAAGGAGAGCCATCGAGGGAGAGCGAGAGAGGAGAGGGAGAGATCAGGAGAGAGAGAGAGACAGGGAGAGCGACGAGAGAGAGGGAGAGATCAAGAGAGATCTGGTGAGGGAGAGAGAGCCAGATAGGGAGAGCGAGAGAGGAGAGAGGGAGATCGAGAAAGAGATCGGGTGAGGGGAGAGAGAGCCAGAGAGATTATCTCTTTTTTTTCTCATATTTACCCCCTCAATTTTTCATATTTCTAGATTTACCCAACAAATCATCATATTTCCCCAATTACCCCCATAAAACAAGTTTGTTTTGGACATGTAATACATGAATCATGATGTCTACCTTTTTTATTATTTGTCGTAATTTTTTTCAGAATTTTTTGAGCTTTCTATGTATTGTTTTGCGTGTATCGCCCGAGACCGATCCGAATCGCCGAAACCGGTCTGTCTCAGTATCTGCCGAGTTAGCGGCCGAGACCGCGACTTTGAACCATGCTCTTGATTCATCCCCAAATTCAAAATCACTTAGAAAATAAGAGATAGTTCTTCATGAGTTCGAGATAAGAGGTAAGTCTTCTCTTCCTCCATTATTAAGACTTGTATTTTTTCTTCTCTCTTTATGTGTTTCCATATTGTCTTATTTAAAAAGTTTTGTAAAATATTAGTTTAGAGTAATTATTTAGTTTATATAACTTTGACGTTTAGATACTATATTCAGATGAATAGTATTTGAAAATTGAATTTATAATATTGATTAAAACTATTACTATGTTGGCCAATAATAAAATTTCTACAAAACAAGATCACTGAAATTATAGAATGTGATGACATTGTTTTTAAACAATTTTTTTTAATATTTTATTTAGTACACACTATGTTGCTCCCCACCCCAAAAGAAGTATCCTAGTTCTGCCCCTGCACACAAGCCACCATAGCAAACCTGCCAGCAAACCTACTAGGTTTTTTTATTGGAAGCTCTTGTTAGACCATGGTTTCCCCAGTGAGGAATTTGCAATTGACATAAGAATTCAAATCAGGTTGACAGGTCGTCATGAATTATGCCAAATTCTCTGTGAAACCTTCTCAATGACAGCTTATTTTCAAGAGCCAATCCATTTAAAGAAAAATACCTAAACAATGATGAGAAACAAGAACATCATTAGGGCAAATGCGAGTAAATACAAACACCTTTAAAGTAAATTTTAATATGACATCTTTTATGAAAGAGATAGACAAAATAAAACTTTCATAAGACACATAAAACTTAACACTTTCTAATAAATTTGGAGAAAATACAAACAATATACAGCGATGCATAAGATGATACAGATATTTTTTGTTGTAATCTATGCAGTCTTCTGATAGACTGATACATCATCTGACATTACTATTGATCTCCAAGTGTATAAAAGAACTGAAATGTATTTCCTTGATATTCAATATACTTCATAATTCAAATATTACAAAGAGAAAGAGAGGAAGTTCAAAGGAATATGTTAACAATTAATTTGACCGAACTACAGTTATCAGCAGTTTGTCGCAATAGATATGCTAACAGTTATGACAGTTTAAAAGGACAATCTTTGCAACAAACCTTATTACCAAATTACATACCTGTCGATTAACGAGTACAATATCACCATCCTGCAAATGACGATAAACAACCTTGGCTTCAAAGTCATATTCTGGACCCTTTCCGGACTGAGTAGTAACTACTCGAGATGTAGGTAACTTCCTTGCAATTGCATTGCGCATACTTCCGGATACCTGCAATTTGTATAGTCTGTCTTTGTCCATATAGTGTGAAGCACCAGGATGAATATCAGCACCATTGATGATAGCATGCCTCAGATTATCGACATTCCAAGGAGTCACTCTCTGAAAAATTAAATATTCAATCTTACTAATGGAAAAAACAAGAAGAGAACTTACAAGTCAAGGACAATATAATACCAAAAGGAAACTGTGGAAAATCTTCCTCTCACATCTCCTTATCATTTTCCTTCTTTTGTTACTCAATGTACTTGTTAAACATGTTAATTATAAGATTACTTGTCCCAAAAAGAAACCCTGACATATGTATGTGCACGTGTGTATGCGTGCTGGCACATGGATAATCATATTTAAGCACACAGAAATATGTCTATATCTAGGCTGTGCAATTTAGAAATAACAAAGTTTTGCCCTAGAAAGTTGAACTACAAAGTGAACTAATAAGATATCTTATACTAATAAGTACCTACTAAACTTTCAAAAAAGAGCAGTATGCACTCCTAAATCTTTTGCCCGTGCAAGTATCTGGGTGCATGGTGTCATGTGTGTTGGCATATACATACATACATACATACATATACATATATACATACATATATATGTGTGTGTGTGTATATATGTATGTATGTCTGTATGCATGTATGTGTGTGTGTATATATGAATGTATGTATGTGTGTGTGTGCGCATTTATAAATGTGGATCCACGCTTTGCTTATGCATGCAATGCAAGAGTATCTTGTGCACAAGGACATGAGACGTGCAGAAAGAATTATAAAACATTACTTGTTTCATAATTTTGAAAATACCTCTGGATATGTTAGTTTCAAAGCAAAATATGGAGGAATGCCAATTTCATTGACTGCTAAATAAGGATCCGGGATATAACAGAGCGACATGCAAAATTCACTCTCTTTCCCATCATTTTTTGCCGAAGAATACCAGCCTTCTTCTCTAACAACTGCCTTATACCATTGGCTTCCTTCTCACTTTTAGCTGCAAAGGATTGAAAAAAACAATAAGTAGTATGATAGAGTATCATTTTATGTAATAAATCAAATTGCAATGATTCAATTAAGGATTATACTTATAGAAGAGTCGGTGTTTGCTAAGCAAAAGATCCCTATGATATAAATAAGTTGTGCGTATTTATAAGATTCAAATAATGGGAGAGAGATTGCAATTGATCTAATGAATTCAGCACAGAATAACTGCCAGATGCACAAAGACTCAGTATTACATCTATGTCTAGGACAGCAAGCCTCGCTTCCATTTCTGAGGATATAGAACTATCTTATCCAAAATAACTATCCTGTCCAACTAAGATAAAATTAAATCTTTCATAGCCAAATGCTTCTCTACTTTATAATACTGCCAGCTCACTATAAAGAGTCAAGCATCCACATTTATATCATCACCTATGGTCTTTATAGCTCATATTCTTCTTATTATCCTTAAATATAGAAGAAACAAGTGCTACGACATTTTATTGCTTCCAGAAATTCTATTCTGAAGTAAAGTTTCCGCATATAGGCCAAAACAATTTCCAACTAGATAGAACCACCTAAAGAAGACTGAACCCATGAACATTTTATTTTTTAAAGGCTTCTTTCATTTTTACTTTCTCAGTTGCTGCTGTTATCAATTCTATACAGGAAGTCATTTTTTGGCGTAAAAAAATTCGGTGTTTTAGTCTAGGATCAATTGATTTCGGAACTCAACTGTTGGTTAAAGCTTTGAAAATCATAGCTCAAAGCATCTAGTCACTAAATCATCCCTTCATTGTGCATATGAGCCTCTAAAATGTCTCTAAGCCATAACCAATACCCCAGACAGTCCTATACATATGACGACCAATAAAAGAATTGCAAAAGCTAACTAATGATGAGCAACATCCATCAGCCCTAGACCTCCTGTTGTTGGACTACAAAAACACAAAAGCCCGCATATTTTGACCAATTCAAAATCCATGTTTTAAATATCGTCGGAATCAGCCGAGATATCGGCCGATATCTCCTTTTTTTGCATGTTGCCGATACGATTTGGGAAAATCATTCGCCATTTCGTTTGCAGCAAAAACGACCAATATTTAAAATATCGGCCAATAAATCGCCCCGAATATCACCTGATATGAAATAACTTATTTATTGCACGACTGTGTGCAAATGTACGTTGTCTTTTACTGTCTTTGCATGCATATTACATCACTTTTATTAGGCAGATAATATCTATGACACTAAACTAACTTTTAGTTATCAATATTTCATTATATATAGTGTCCGATATGAACGCCTAATATGCGCGCGTATCCCCCCATATCTCCCCCGATATCTGATATCCGATATGAAAACCCCCATCCCAATATGATCCCAATTTCCGATATTTAGAATCTTGTTCATAATACATCTTTTCTTTGATGTCCACAGAAACTATCTTTAAAGTTACCCAGGAAAAATAAGCTACTAAAATCTGAGATCTGCAGCACCCTTTGCTAAGGGGTTGTTTGTTTTGGGGCGGAAGTGGGGAAGCTCATTTCCCACCTCCGATGTTTGTTTGGAACGGAAATGGGAAATGGGAAAACCTCTTTTCTTTTTTCCCTTCTCTTTTACACCTCCCTTTTACACAACCATTTCCCACTTACAGGGTGCTATAGATAATTTTGTGGTCATGTAAATCTCATTTATAATGTAGCTCAAAACAGTTAATTTTGTGGACATGTAAATCCCACTTTCAATCAAAAAATCATAATTAATACTTATTTTAATATTATTTTGCGGTCAACTTTTTCACTTCCACTTTCACAACCACATTACTAACCAAACACCAAAAACACAATATACTTTTTCACTTACACTTTCACATTACAACCAAACACAAAAAAAGGAAAATGCGCAAATCCCAATTCCTATCTTTTCCTCCCCATTTCCCACTTCCACCTTTTTCCTCCCACTTCTAACAACCCAACAGGCACTAAAAGAACTTTGAAGTATTACATTTTCCATGTGCCAAAACTAGACATCTTTGTGCAATCCAGAAACCTTAGATTGATACATTTCATATAGGATTTGCAATGAAACTTTGACATAAATAGAACCTAGTAAAATAGCATGAGAGACAACACGCAGTGATGCCAAGTAAAAAAGTTTTCTAGTGTCATACTAAGCTGAGTAATTAATAAGACAACAAAAATACAAGCAATCTTACTAAATACATTGTAATAAAAAAAAAGGAACAAAACACAAAGAATGTTGCTAATGGAATACATACCCAGCCCTTGCTACTATCAAACAGCACAGTCACGCTCCTTTGAAGATCCATCCACCTTCGGATAGTATCGGGATGATCAGGGTCACCTGTGACTAATTCTCGTAACGCAATATTGGATTCTTGCACTTTGCTCAATAAAAGATTTTGTGGATGCTCCACAACCTAGATAAGCAACAATCAAATGTGGTGTATTAGTCTCATTACTTAGCACAGAGTCAAAACTGTTAAGGGCAGTACATGCAAAAGTCTGTCCGGACCAAATAAAGTTATTGATATCAATATTTGACTTTTAAAAGAAAATACAGCATAAAAACTTCCTGGTAGAATTTTTAAGTTTAAGAGACCCAGCATTTTCAGGTAATATATCAACTAACCACTAGAATAGAAGAGAATTTCCAGGACAGGAAAAAACTGCAGCCAGTGTACAGCAATGATAAGGACATATGGATACTGTCTGACATTCCCACCTTAGAGCATGCCTGGGTGCTAGGTTATAGTTTCAGGCCACCTCAAGAAAACATTAATCCGGTTTACATTAAATAACGTCTATCCACTAAGAATAAAAATGGCCCGATGGACCATTTGGTTTAATTTGAAACTCAACCACCCTATTAATTTCTGCAGAGATACAAATAAGCGTAGCTATATTGCAGAAATAAACTCTCTTTCCTTCCAGCTAGGATAGATACAAATCATCATCAAGCCTGCTAAGTGCTAAAGTTACAGCTGGAGTCGGGAAGACCTGCTCTCAATCAGAGCAAATCCATCCAGGAACTAAGTCACTCGACCCTCTGAATTGAA